>CM045891.1:1457500-1485000 GCA_025169545.1 Anguilla japonica
ATACGCGTCTGTGCTGCGCGTCTGTGCTGCGTGTCTGTACTGCACGTCTGTGCTGCGCGTCTGTACTGCACGTCTGTACTGCACGTCTGTGCTGCGCGTCTGTACTGCACGTCTGTACTGCACGTCTGTGCTGCACGTCTGTGCTGCGCGTCTGTACTGCACGTCTGTACTGCACGTCTGTACTGCACGTCTGTGCTGCGCGTCTGTGCTGCGCGTCTGTACTGCACGTCTGTACTGCACGTCTGTGCTGCACGTCTGTGCTGCGCGTCTGTACTGCGCGTCTGTACTGCACGTCTGTGCTGCACGTCTGTGCTGCGCGTCTGTACTGCACGTCTGTACTGCACGTCTGTGCTGCGCGTCTGTACTGCACGTCTGTACTGCGCGTCTGTGATGCGTGTCCGTACTGCACGTCTGTGATGCGTGTCTGTACTGGGATACGCGTCTGCACTGCATGTCTGTGATGCGTGTCTGTACTGCGATATGCGTCTGAACTGCGCTGGGGGTCTGCACTGCGCTCTGTCCCGCGCGTCTGTGTTGCGTGTCTGTACTGTGATACGCGTCTGCACTGTGTGTCTGCGATGCCCGTGTCTGCGATGCCCGTCTGTGATGCGCGTCTGCGATGTGTGTCTGCGATGTGCGTCTGTGATGCGCGTCTGCGCTGTCTGAGACCATGCGGTGGGGCGGGATGCATTTAATAATACATGCACACAACCCCCCCCCCCCCCCCCCCCAGTCTCCTTTACGTGTGTGCCGGTGTTCTTCTCTAGTCCCTGACATATAAAGACTATGGGCTGGAACTCAGAGGGACTCAGAGTCGCCATGGCAGCATGTGTTTTTAGCGGTAAATCGTTGGACTAACACAGAAAACCGTTTCTTTGGTAAATGCCGTGACAGCAGCTCTCCAGTTCAAACACCTGCAGTGCAAAACTGTGTGGCTGAGTTCTGAGTCTCCCGGCCTCATAACCTGACAGTTTTCCAGGTTGGAAAACGCAGCTGTAAAATCTTCTAAAAGATGTGGAGGAGAATCCTGTTATGCAGCACTTTTACTTGTTGGGGGCAGAATTGCATGTTGTACACCTTGCTGTCGTGGTTGAGTCTTTGAAGCTTGCATAGTAGAAGTTTCTAACCTGCAACCTCATGCTGCAGCAGTGATTAGCATTAAGCATTTGCAGAGTTCACGTTACTGCAGCAGATTGGCATTAAGCATGCTCTGCATGCATGGAGCTTACAGAGCTGAGCTGTGCAGCTTATTTGGGCCACTTTGTCAGATGCTGCTTTGAAAGATGGAGAGAGAGAAATGGATGAATTATGGCCCAGATTCCGTGGTTCTGCTCACCTGGTTAGGGTTAGGGTTAGGGCTCTTTGGGAGACCTGATTGGACTGCCATGGTTCAGCTGTTCTGTTTCAGGAACGGGGATCACTGAGTCAGCTGGATAACTGGACTGAGTAAAACCCGGAGCCCTCCCAAATCTGGAGCATGGACTGAAGTAAAAAGAGCCGCTCCGGGTTTTACTCAGAGCAGAGTTATCCCGCTGACTCCGTGACCCTGCTCTGTGAATCGCCCCCCCCCCTGACCCGGCTGTCGCTGTTGCAGAAACTGGCGGTGCTGAAGGACGGATTCCAGCTGGACTCGGGCTCGCAGTCGGACCTGTGGGCCAGCAGCTCCTCGCTGGCCGACTCCAGCCTGTCGCTCCCGCGCCTGTACTCCGACGCCGAGTCGCAGACCGACGTCCCTGCGGAGGTGAGCGCCTGTGCTTGCTGTTTGGGGGTTCAGGCCTGGTTTTTGCCGTTGTTTAACCTTCTGTTGTTCTATTTTTAAAAAAGTGTTATTTTAATAAAAACTGATTTGATTTGATGTGCTGTGACCTGCTGATTGGCCGGAAGAGCAGCTGCTCATACACAGTGTTCGGTATCGTTTTATTTTTATTTGTTTATTTACTCCAGTTGGCCGGAAACACCAACAACAGGTTGGCGGAGAAGGTGCGCTTGAGCCTGAAGTATGAAGAAGCGAAACGCAGGTATGGGGCTGTTACAACTGCTCTGTGCTCTGTGAGAAAATGAGCTTTAATATGCCACGCACAGTGGTCACCATGGAAACGGTCCTTAAAGGGGGCGTGGCCAGCTCACGTTCGTCCAATCGTGTCGCGCTCTCAGGATCGCCAACATCGAGGTGCAGATCGCCAAGCTGGACAGCGAGGCGTGGCCGGGCCTGCTGGACCCCGAGCGGGACCGGCTGATCCTGATCAGCGAGAAGGAGGAGCTGCTGAAGGAGCTGCAGTACATGCAGCCGTGCGCCCGCGCCCCCTGCCACGCCCAGCAGATCGAGAGCCAGAAGAGGCGGCTGGAGCAGGACCTGCAGGCCGCCCGCGACAGCCAGAGCAAGGCCCTGACCGAGAGGTGAGTCCCTGGGGGCCGGGGGGGGGCTTTATGACATCACAATCACCACCCACCGCCGCCCTGTGATGTCATAATGCGCTACCTCAGCTACCGCTTCATGTGTGTAATGTGTGCTGTTGCCTGTGCGGGTGAGTCTGCAGGAAACGAAAGCTCCAGAGGATGAGTGATTAATAAAAGGACCTGCGTGTGCTTTATCTGGGCTTTGTGGGGACAGGAGGACTGTGGGTTCAGGATGCAGGTGGGAACCTCAGTTGGTTTGGGGTATACTTTCCCTGGATAGCATCAGGTTAAAGACGCCAAAAACCAAAAAAATAAATGAAAGGAAAAGCAACAAAAACATGAATGTGCCACTGATTATTTATGTATTTCACTTTTCATTTAAAAAAGGGCTGAAATAATAATATAAAGTGACACTTGTAATGGCAGTTTTTTGTGAGCTCCTGTTGAAATCTCAACTGTGGAGATGTGTGTGTGAGCGTGTGTGTGTGTGTGTGTGTGTGTGTGTGTGTGGCTGATGCCTCCACAGCCCTTGGTACAGGACCAGTGAGTTCTGTCGTCACGGTCCAATCACACTGCTCCTTTCATATTAACACCTGCCGCACAGGATCAGGTGTCTGTAGAGAGAGCAGCAGTTAGGCCTGTGTGCTGCTGGTCTCCCCATCACTGAACAGAGCAGACAGAACTGGGCTGAACAGGGTAGAACCGGCCAGGACTGGGCTGAACTGGGCAGAACAGGGCAGAACTGGGCCAAACAGGGCTCCCATTCTTTGCTGAATGCTGTTGTCTTCCCTCTTCCTGTAGCCTAATCGCCACAGAAGGGGAAGTGTGCCAGGCACAGAAGCCTCCTGTTTTACTCCGAGTTTCATATCGGTGGACTGTAACAAAAGTCTGTTTCTCTGTCCTTGTTCATCAATACCGGATTGTTCTGGCTGTCGGCTGTTGGGAGTGGATTTCTGTTTACTAGTGTCATACAGGTTTATCTCAGACATTACTAGTGTCACACAGGTTTATCTCAGACATTACTTTCATGCGGGTTTATATCGGACATTACTAGTGTCATACAGGTTTATCTCAGACATTACTAGTGTCATACAGGTGTATCTCAGACATTACTTTCATACGGGTTTATCTCAGACATTACTAGTGTCATACAGGTGTATCTCAGACATTACTTTCATACGGGTTTATCTCAGACATTACTAGTTTCATACGTTACTGGTTGAGGAGCGATTCAGTGCAGAGAGATCTCAGTTTACCAGCCTCTGTACTCGGTGCCGATGCACTTTACTTGGAGAAACTTATGAGGCTAATGAGGCGTGATGCTCTGAAAACATAATCCCAGGAGAAACTAAGGCACATGAATAATTAACAAACTACGGTAACCCGGCAACGAGCTGATTAAACGCTAAACAGTAAAGCCCTGTGTGCAGCTAGCCTCGCTGAGCCTGCAGGCCAGTTTACCGTTGGGCGATGTACGATCGGCCGATGGATATCGCCGTGTCGTCGTCAATGTTCCATAATCGCTCGACTTTGATATCGAACACCGCCGTGGATTCGTTAATGGACGGGGTCAAAGTTCAAGAGAATTTTAAGTCTCAGTGACGGGCACAACGATGATTGTGACGACAATAAATTGTCTGTCGCTGCCGTATAAACCGACCACCAAATGTGACGGTCAATGGCAAACATCATACATCACCTAACTGTAAACTGGCCTTAATACCTGGTGCACATGACTCCCAATGTTACACGTGAGCTAGGCTAACAGGAGGTGCAGGGATCAGTGAGCTAGGCTAATGGGAGGTGCAGGGATCAGTGAGCTAGGCTAACGGGTGCAGGGGACATTGAGCTAGGCTAACGGGTGCAGGGGACAGTGAGCTAGGCTAACGGGAGGTGCAGAGATCAGGGAGCTAGGCTAACGGGTGCAGGGGACAGTGAGCTAGGCTAACGGGAGGGGACAGTGAGCTAGCAACGGGATGTGCAGAGATCAGTGAGCTAGGCTAACGGGTGCAGGGGACAGTGAGCTGGGCTAATGGGAGGCACAGAGGGCAGTGAGCTAGGCTAACGGGTGCAGGGGACAGTGAGCTGGGCTAACGGGTGCAGGGGACAGTGAGCTAGGCTAACGGGTGCAGGGGACAGTGAGCTGGGCTAATGGGAGGCACAGAGGGCAGTGAGCTAGGCTAACTGGCGCAGGGGACAGTGAGCTAGGCTAACGGGTGCAGGGGACAGTGAGCTAGGCTAACGGGTGCAGGGGACAGTGAGCTAGGCTAACGGGTGCAGGGGATCAGTGAGCTAGGCTAACAGGTGCAGGGGACAGTGAGCTAGGCTAACGGGAGGTGCAGGGATCAGTGAGCTAGGCTAACTGGCGCAGGGGACAGTGAGCTAGGCTAACAGGTGCAGGGGACAGTGAGCTGGGCTAACGGGAGGTGCAGGGGGCAGGTGGGGTATATGATACCCTAATCAGAACACAGCTGTGCTGCAGTCATTAACTCTACACAGCCCTTTATTCCACTGTTCTGTTCTCTGTGCTGAAAAGACAAACATTTGGTTAGATTATGAGGAAGAGGAGGGAGACCATGGGAATAATTCCTGTGGTGCAGTACAGTGCGAATGGATCCGTTCCTTAGCTTGAAATAATTAGCAGTAATTGCACTCGTCTTTGTCTGCTGTTCCAAGCTGAAAAGCAAACTTTGAGAGAATAATGAGCCTTTTGTTCTTCTTGCGTAGACTCTGTGGGAAGATCCATTGGGACTGAATTGGGACTGTATTGATATATCTAGAGAAAAACTTAATGGCGTTTCTCTCTCTGTCTCTCTCTATTTCCAGGCTGAGGCTACACTGCAAGAGAAACAAGCTGGTTCGGGAGCTGGAGGAGACGGTCCGCCTGGCGTCCTCTCTGCACACGCAGCTGAAAAGGTGTTCGCCGCGTCGCGCTGACCGCCAAGCCTCCGCAGGACTGCTCATTACTCCAGGAAGAGTTTCTGTGACAGTTACATAACAGTTACACGGTCAGGTGTCACACGAAAAGCATCCCTGTGAAAGTGACATATTCATAACGTCACCATGGATAGTGTGGGTTAGGGTGAGGCGTGTTCTCCTGTTGCGTGTAGCGTGTTCACAGTGTGGGTGAGAGCAGGTCATCCGGCCTTCCTTCAGGACCTGAGCAGGTCTGTGAAGCAGACTAGTGTCTGAGACAGAGACAGAGACCCGACTCTTTCTGTCTCATAGCAGCAGATTAATGGAGCTCCTGGGGAGGCTCTTCAGTCCACAGTCAGAAGAGTCTGATTCATCTGCGTCTGAGACGCCTGGCAGGCTCTGATTCAGCGCTTACGGCCTGATGCTCTATAAGCTGCCCTGATTCAGCGCTTATGGCCTGATGCTCTATAAGCTGCCCTGATTCAGCGCTTATGGCCTGATGCTCTATAAGCTGCCCTGATTCGGATCATATGGGCTGATGCTCTATAAGCTGCTCTGATTCAGCGCTTATGGCCTGATGCTCTATAAGCTGCCCTGATTCGGATCATATGGGCTGATGCTCTATAAGCTGCTCTGATTCAGCGGGTATGGGCTGATGCTCTATAAGCCTCTATAAGGCTCAGGTGTACTGGACCACACTGGGGCAGCTGCTGCAGTCTCCTGTGCGGAAAACAGCCCGTTGCGGGGTGATGAAACTTCAGCGCAAGATGCCTGCTCTTCTCACCGCCCCGCGTTTAAGCATCGACGCGTTCCAGGCTTTTCTTACGAGGGTAAAACATTTCGCAACATACCCGATCAGCGTTCTGCGAGTCGGTCCCCCAGCAGCGGCGTAACTCGTCCGCTGTTCTCGTCCACTGCTCCTCGCGTAATAAACATCAGAAAGCTGGGCGGCGGGCGGGGAGCTCCACTAACGAGGCTCGGGGCTTTAATGAGCTCCTTCGCTTTGAGGCTGAACCGTCTGAAGCCCGGAGGAGTGGGAGTGAGAGGAGGCTCTGCCCCCAGACAGACGCTAACGCTGCTGCTGCTCACATTCTAACACTGTTGTCCACGCGCTAACACCGGCGTCCACATGCTAACGCAGGGGTCCCCATGCTAACGCCGGCATCCACGTACTAACACCGGCGTCCACGTTCTAACACCGGCGTCCACATGCTAACGCAGGGGTCCACATGCTAACACCGGCGTCCACGTGCTAACACCGGCATCCACGTGCTAACACCGGCATCCACGTGCTAACACCGGCTTCCACGTGCTAACGCTGCCATCCACGTGCTAACGCTGCCATGTACCTAACGCTGACGTGTACGTGCTAACGCTAGCATCTCCGTGTCTCCGCAGCCTGTCGGCCAGCACGCTGTCCTGCTCCTCGGGCAGCAGCCGGGGCTCGCTGACGTCCAGCCGGGGGTCTCTGGCCACCTCCAGCCTGGGCTCCACATCGTCCCTCAGCCTGGCGGACCTGTACGCGGACCAGCCCGAGCTGGGCGACCCCGACCTGCAGAGCAAGCTGGACACGCTGCTGCAGGAGGGGGGTCTGGCGGGCTCCTACCGGCCCGCCAGCTCCATCACCACCATCCACGAGAACGAGGTGATCGGGCCGGCGGGCCGGCCGGGGGACCCCGAGGCCCCCCCGCGCCTGCAGCCCCCCCGGCTCCCCGAGACGCCCCGCTCCATGAGCTCGCTCTCCCCCCGCTCCTCTCTGTCCTCGCTCTCCTCGCCCCCCCGCTCGCCCCTGGGCCCCGACGCCAGCTTCCTGTGCGGCGACGGCGGCAGCGTGTTCGCGGGCGCCGGGGGGGCGGGGCTGGACCTGGAGCTGCAGGCGAGGCTGGCGGAGCTGCACCTGGAGAGCGCCGGACGCTCGCGCCGGTCCGGCTCGGAGGCCGACGCCAGGCAGGACGGCACCGCCGGCACCGCGGACCCGGGCAGAGGTACCGCGCCCGTCTCATCATGCACACCGCTTACAAACCAGGGGTCAGAGGTCAGAGGCTGACATCCATCTCTATAAGCACAGTGCATTCCATATGCCAGGCTGTTTAGGCCAGAACCAACCGGAATGTTCTCTGCATGTGTCTTTTGTTTTGGTCATGGTCTTTTTTATGATCATAGAGGTCTACGATACTGAGATGGAATACACTGTACTTATTGAGATGGATATGAGCGATGACTTCAGAAGGTGACCTTTGACCCTGCGCTTGATTGGGAGTGCTCCTCGATAGACAGTTTTCTTAGAGGAGCTCGTGGAACCAGAGAGGCGCTCATGAGCAATTTAGGAGATTTCTCCTGAAACCGTAGATCCCCTCTGAGAGAGTAGGGTCACGGCGCTTGTGCTACCTGTCCTGCCGCGGTGTACACCTGCTCCAAACCTGCAACCCAACACCCCTCCCACGGGGGCGCTGGGGCATTCTGACGCGGTGTTATGTTCCTGTGTCTCTCCCCCCCCTTCCCCAGATTCTGTTGCACAGTCGCGGGGGGCGGGGCCTGCTCTAAAGAGGGTGGGCGTGACCTCTGCGGTGTCGGACGAATCGGTGGCCGGGGACAGTGGAGTTTACGAGCCGTCGGAGAAGAGGTAAGGAGGCGGGACGGTTTGAGGGGGAGATGGCACTGTACCTCCTCTGTGACCGGAATAGACTGTAAGGTCTTACAGTGCTCGAGTGAATTAGGGTGCACTGCATATATTTCATGTCAAAAGCAGAAGCCAGTGTGCATGTAATGGACAGGGAACTGGGTTTGTGACTTGTAAGTTGCAGGTTGGATTCCCAGGTAGATCACTGCGGTTGTGCCCTTGAGCTAAAGATACTTAACCTGCACATCACTGGGTGCATCACTGTAGTGAGTATGGTTGTGGCAGATTTGGTCTCTGCTCGTTTAGGCCGGGCTGTGCAGGTTTGGGCTGTGCAGGTTTGGTCTGTGTGTTCTTTTAGGCCGGGCTGTGCAGGTTTGGGCTGTGCAGGTTTGGTCTGTGTGCTCGTTTAGGCCGGGCTGTGCAGATTTGGTCTCTGTGCTCGTTTAGGCCGGGCTGTGCAGGTTTGGTCTGTGTGCTCGTTTAGGCCGGGCTGTGCAGGTTTGGTCTGTGTGCTCGTTTAGGCCGGGCTGTGCAGGTTTGGTCTGTGTGCTCGTTTAGGCCGGGCTGTGCAGGTTTGGTCTGTGTGCTCGTTTAGGCCGGGCTGTGCAGGTTTGGTCTGTGTGCTCGTTTAGGCCGGGCTGTGCAGGTTTGGTCTCTGTGCTCCTTTAGGCCGGGCTGTGCAGATTTGGTCTGTGTGCTCGTTTAGGCCGGGCTGTGCAGGTTTGGTCTGTGTGCTCGTTTAGGCCGGGCTATGCAGGTTTGGTCTGTGTGCTTGTTTAGGCCGGGCTATGCAGGTTTGGTCTGTGTGCTCCTTTAGGCCGGGCTGTGCAGGTTTGGTCTGTGTGCTCGTTTAGGCCGGGCTGTGCAGGTTTGGTCTGTGCTTGTTTAGGCCGGGCTGTGCAGGTTTGGTCTGTGTGCTTGTTTAGGCCGGGCTGTGCAGGTTTGGTCTGTGTGCTCGTTTAGGCCGGGCTGTGCAGGTTTGGTCTGTGTGCTCGTTTAGGCCGGGCTGTGCAGGTTTGGTCTGTGTGCTCGTTTAGGCCGGGCTGTGCAGGTTTGGTCTGTGTGCTCCTTTAGGCCAGGCTGTGCAGGTTTGGTCTCTGTGCTCCTTTAGGCCGGGCTGTGCAGGTTTGGTCTCTGTGCTCCTTTAGGCCGGGCTGTGCAGGTTTGGTCTGTGTGCTCGTTTAGGCCGGGCTGTGCAGGTTTGGTCTGTGTGCTCGTTTAGGCCGGGCTGTGCAGATTTGGTCTCTGCCGTTTAGGCCGGGCTGTGCAGGTTTGGTCTGTGTGCTGGTTTAGGCCGGGCTGTGCAGGTTTGGTCTGTGTGCTCGTTTAGGCTGGGCTGTGCAGGTTTGGTCTGTCTGTGTGCTCGTTTAGGCCGGGCTGTGCAGATTTGGTCTCTGCCGTTTAGGCCGGGCTGTGCAGGTTTGGTCTGTGTGCTGGTTTAGGCCGGGCTGTGCAGGTTTGGTCTGTGTGCTCGTTTAGGCCGGGCTGTGCAGGTTTGGTCTGTGTGCTCGTTTAGGCCGGGCTGTGCAGGTTTGGTCTGTGTGCTCGTTTAGGCCGGGCTGTGCAGGTTTGGTCTGTGTGCTTGTTTAGGCCGGGCTGTGCAGGTTTGGTCTCTCTGCTCGTTTAGGCCGGGCTGTGCAGGTTTGGTCTGTGTGCTCGTTTAGGCCGGGCTGTGCAGGTTTGGTCTGTGCTTGTTTAGGCCGGGCTGTGCAGGTTTGGTCTGTGTGCTCGTTTAGGCCGGGCTGTGCAGGTTTGGTCTGTGTGCTCGTTTAGGCCGGGCTGTGCAGGTTTGGTCTGTGTGCTCGTTTAGGTCGGGCTGTGCAGGTTTGGTCTCTGTGCTCGTTTAGGCTGGGCTGTGCAGGTTTGGTCTGTGTGCTCGTTTAGGCCGGGCTGTGCAGGTTTGGTCTGTGTGCTCGTTTAGGCCGGGCTGTGCAGGTTTGGTCTGTGTGCTCGTTTAGGCTGGGCTGTGCAGGTTTGGTCTCTGTGCTTGTTTAGGCCGGGCTGTGCAGGTTTGGTCTCTGCTTGTTTAGGCCGGGCTGTGCAGGTTTGGTCTGTGTGCTTGTTTAGGCCGGGCTGTGCAGATTTGGTCTGTGTGCTCGTTTAGGCCGGGCTTTAGGCCGGGCTGTGCAGGTTTGGTCTGTGTGCTCGTTTAGGCCGGGCTGTGCAGGTTTGGTCTGTGTGCTCGTTTAGGCTGGGCTGGCAGGTTGCCGGGCTGTGCAGGTTTGGTCTCTGTGCTCGTTTAGGCCGGGCTGTGCAGGTTTGGTCTCTGTGCTTGTTTAGGCCGGGCTGTGCAGGTTTGGTCTGTGTGCTCGTTTAGGCCGGGCTGTGCAGGTTTGGTCTCTGTGCTCGTTTAGGCCGGGCTGTGCAGGTTTGGTCTCTGTGCTTGTTTAGGCCGGGCCCTCCCGCAGAGCCGCCGGTGAGCGGAGAAGATGGCGGCGCTCTGGGCTGTGCTCAGGTCAGACTGGGGCTGAAGTACGATGTGAAGGAGAAGAGATTCACGGTGTTCATCACGCAGCTGGCCAACTGTGCAGCACTCCCCCTGCCACCGGACCACAGCGTGTACGTACCGCTCCTGTGTGTGTGTGTGTGTGTGTGTGTGTGCATGTCTGTGTGTGAGTGTGGCATGTCTGTGTGTGGCTCTTCTATGTGTCTGTGTCATGTCTGTGCTCAGATGGAGAGATTGTGGTTTCTGTTTGAAAGAAGTGTCTCAGCAGTATTCTGCAGTGGGCTTCCATCAAACGATGCCACTTCGTGCACATTGATGTTTTTTACAGCGGTTGTGTATGTGGTGGACTGTCTCTCTTTCTGATTGGCCGCTCGGTGTGATCTGATCTCCTCCCTCTCTGCAGGTACGTGCGATTGGTCCTGCTGCCCTGCTCAGAGACGGCCCGGTGTCTGTTTCGAACCCGAGGCGCCCCGCCCCAGGAGGTGGTGGAGCTGAACGAAGTGTTCGGGGTGCCGGTGGCCCACAATGCCTTGCGGCAGAAGACCCTGCGCGTTGACGTCTGCTTCACCAGCAGGACTGGCAGGGAAGAATGCCTGGTGAGCGCAATATAGCGCCCCCTGCAGGATGTTACTGAATTCAGTTACAGTTTCTCAAACGAAAATTCCCTGAATGTGACTGCAGCTGGTGTCTTCACAGCGTGCCCTGTGTCCAATCACACTCTCAGTCATACTGGCCAATCATATTGTTCCAGTCATACGACAGTTTTGCCCTGCTCTGTTCATCCAGCTGTTGCCTCTTCAGTCGTGTGACTGGTAATGTTGTGAACCAGCTGCAGTGCTGTGACACTTTTTGTTTTGGCCGCTTTGGACAGGCTGGCGCTCAGATTAGCCTCGCTGAAGTAGGCGGTTCTGAGGAGAGGTCCAGTAAGTGGTACAACCTGCTGAACTACGCGTACCTGCCGGAGCTGCACGTCCAGCACACAGAGCCGGAGACTTCCACAGGCCAGGACACGGTGAGCGGAGCTTCACTTTCACCCAGCTTCCACTTACCCGGGTGCTGTGGGGAGTTTTCACCAGGAAGTGCAGTATTAGGCCTTGCTGTCTCTGGGACAGCCGTTCTGTGCAGTGCAGCCGCAGCTAAAGCTGTTAATAGAGCCCTCAGGTTTCAGGTCTGGAGCATTTCTGAGTAGCGCTGCGCTCCTGTGGCTGAGATGCAGGCTTCACAGGGAGGGATATAATGGCTTTTTTCCTGCCAGCAGATCTGAGACGCGGTGTCTGCAGAGTGCAGCGTGGGGCAGGTGTGTGTGTTTAATGATGGAGAGGATGGCCGAGGGCTGGTGTTATTGTCTCATGTTCCCGATCGCGGCCTCGCGGGCTCATTACAGAGCCGCGTAACGAACCCGCTCTGCCCCTCTGCGTTTCAGAGCCCTCGCCCGGCAACGGAGCCCATCGCCGTGGCAACGGGCGCGGAGGTCGACGGGGAGCGGGAGTGGTGAGTGGCTGCGTAACGCGTCTGCTTCCTGTTCCAGCGCACCTGAGCGGGGACACCCCAGGCCCCCCCCCCCCCCCACAGCCCCCCCCCCCGACACACAGCCCCCCCCCACCCCCCCCCCCCCCCCCCCCCCCCCCCCAGCGCCACACACAGGCGGCTCTGTGGCCTCGTTGGGGCAGATCCCGTGTCGCTGTGCGGCGCTTCCGTCTCCCCCGGCCCCTCGGCCCCACGGCCCCGCGGGCGGAGCAGGAATCTCGCCCGGCAGGTTCACACAAAGGCCGCTCTCATCCTCCACTTCCTGTCGGGCCGCGAGGGAGTATCGGCCTCCCCAGCGCCGCTCTCAGTGAGGGGGGGGGGGGGGGGGGGCCCGGCGGCGCTGACAGAGAGGGGCGGGGCATCAGACAGAGCGGGTCAGCCGGGGGGGGGGGGCAGACAGACCTGCTCTCCCCCCTCTCTCTCTCTTTCTCCTCTCTATCCTTCTCTCTCTCTTTCTCTCTCTCCCTCCTCTCCTCTCCACTCTCCCTCTCTTTTCTGTCTCCTCTCTCTCTCCCCCACTCTCTCTCCCCCTCCCTACCTCTCTCACTCTCTCTCCCCCTCCCTCCCAGCCTCCCTCTCTCACTCTCTCCCCTCCCTACCCTCCCTCCCTCCCTCTACTCTCTCCCCCGCCCTCCCTCCCTCTACTCTCTCTCCCTCCCTCTCCACTCTCCCTCTCTTTTCTGCCTCCTCTCTCTCCCCCTCACACTCTCTCCCTCTCCCCCCTCCCTCCCTCCCTCTACTCTCTCTCCCCCTCCCTCCCTCCCTTCTCTCCCTCTCTTCTCTCCTCTCTGTTTCTCTCTCTCTCTAATGGCACGGTGTCTCCTACAGGCACGAGGCTCTGGAGGGCCACGTCTTTGAGGACAGTGATGCTGAGGGGGAGGAGCTTCTGGAGGAGGAGGAGGAAGAGGAGGAAGAGGAGGAGTCCCGTCCAGACAGCCAATGGGAAGGGGATGAGGAGGTGGCCAAGCCAACTCCTGCAGGAGTTAAGAGAGAGAGGGTACGTCTTACCATTTCTGTCCAGTGTTGAGCCACGACCCTCTTTCTGCAAATGCATTTAAAAGTAGCTTCTGTTGTTTCTTGTGCTCTTGTGGTTGTGTTGACAGAGCTGGTGGGTATTCAGAGTGTAGGTTGTGTTGGCGTAATGATTGTGTATTCAGTGTGTAGGTTGTGTAGACGGAGCGATTGTGTATTCAGAGTGTAGGTTGTGTTGTTGGAGCGATTGTATATTCAGTGTGTAGGTTGTGTAGACGGAGTGGTTGTGTATTCAGCGTGTAGGTTGTGTAGACGGAGCGGTTGTGTAGGTTGTGTTGTTGGAGTGATTGTGTATTCAGAGTGTAGGTTGTGTTGTTGGAGCGGTTGTGTACTCAGTGTGTAGGTTGTGTAGACGGAGCGGTTGTGTATTTAGTGTGTAGGTTGTGTTGTTGGAGCGATTGTGTACTCAGTGTGTAGGTTGTGTTGTTGGAGCGGTTGTGTACTCAGTGTGTAGGTTGTGTTGTTGGAGTGGTTGTGTATTCAGTGTGTAGGTTGTGTTATTGGAGCGGTTGTGTATTCAGAGTGTGGGTTGTGTAGATGGAGCGGTTGTGTATTCAGAGTGTAGGTTGTGTTGTTGGAGCGGTTGTGTATTCAGAGTGTAGGTTGTGTTGTTGGAGCGGTTGTGTATTCAGAGTGTGGGTTGTGTTGTTGGAGCGGTTGTGTATTCAGTGTGTAGGTTGTGTTGTTGGAGCGGTTGTGTATTCAGTGTGTAGGTTGTGTAGACGGAGCGGTTGTGTATTCAGTGTGTAGGTTGTGTAGTTGGAGCGGTTGTGTAGGTTGTGTAGACGGAGCGGTTGTGTACTCAGTGTGTAGGTTGTGTATTTAGTGTGTAGGTTGTGTTGTTGGAGCGGTTGTGTATTTAGTGTGTAGGTTGTGTTGTTGGAGTGGTTGTGTACTCAGTGTGTAGGTTGTGTTGTTGGAGCGGTTGTGTATTCAGAGTGAGGTCATTGTGCTCGCTCTTGTTGCAGGTGAATAAGGAGACGAGCATGGAGGATTTCTCCCGCCCAGCGTCCGTGGTTCGGCCCAAAGAGCGGAGGCCCCCCCCCCAGCAAAACCCCTTTGTGAGGGGCAACACCATCATCCGCTCCAAGACCTTCTCCCCCGGGCCGCAGAGTCAGTACATATGCAGGGTAAGACCTTCTCTACCAGGCCGCAGAGTCAGTACATATGCAGGGTAAGACCTTCTCCCCCGGGCCGCAGAGTCAGTACATATGCAGGGTAAGACCTTCTCCCCCGGGCCGCAGAGTCAGTACATATGCAGGGTAAGACCTTCTCCCCCGGGCCGCAGAGTCAGTACATATGCAGGGTAAGACCTTCTCCCCCAGGCCTCAGAGTCAGTACATATGCAGGGTAAGACCTTCTCCCCCCCCGACCGCAGAGTCAGTACATATGCAGGGTAAGACCTTCTCCCCAGGCCGCAGAGTCAGTACATATGCAGGGTAAGACCTTCTCCCCCGGGCCGCAGAGTCAGTACATATGCAGGGTAAGACCTTCCCCCCGGACCTCAGAGTCAGTACATATGCAGGTCAAGCACACGCAAGCATGCACAAACACACGGAGATGCACTCAAACACATGCAGACAGTCAGGTGGGCAGACAGTCAGGTGGGCACACAGTCAGGTGGGCAGACAGTCAGGTGGGCAGACAGTTTCTGTTTTCTGCTCACGTCTCTGTTTTGCTCTCATCGTTTTCTTACACTTTTACTTCCTGCCGTTCTCAGATAAACCGCAGCGACAGTGACAGCTCCACGCTGTCCAAGAAGTCCCCGTTCGTCAGGAACTCCTCAGAGAGACGCAGCGTGAGGATGAAGAAGGTAATGAGCGTGAGACGGTCCCTCTTGTGCCCCCCCTCCCCACCCCACCCCCCCGGGACCCCCCCCTCCTAACTGGGACCCCCCCTCATCACGTCTTAAATGCTGACTCCCAAATGGCTTCTTTTTATTGACTGTTTGATGTGGAAGGCAAATGTGGGCTCTGTGTCGATGGGGAAGGTGATTGCAGGCTCTGTTGATGGGGAAGGTGATTGCGGGTGATGTTGATGTGGAAGTTGATTGCGGGCTGTGTGTTTATGTGGAAGGTGATTGCGGGCTCTGTGTCGATGTGGAAGTTGATTGCAGGCTCTGTGGTGATGGGGAAGGTGATTGCGGGCTCTGTGGTGATGTGGAAGGTGATTGTGGGTTCTGTGGTGATGTGGAAGGTGATTGCGGGCTCTGTGTCGATGTGGAAGGTGATCGCAGGCTCTGTGGTGATGGTGGAAGGTGATTGCGGGCTCTGTGTCGATGTGGAAGGTGATTGTTGGTGATGTTGATGTGGAAGTTGATTGCGGGCTGTGTGTTTATGTGGAAGGTGATTGCGGGCTCTGTGGCGATGTGGAAGGTGATTGCGGGCTGTGTGTTTATGTGGAAGGTGATTGTGGGCTCTGTGGTGATGTGGAAGGTGATTGCGGGCTCTGTGTCGATGTGGAAGGTGATTGCGGGCTCTGTGTTGATGTGGAAGGTGATTGTGGGCTCTGTGGTGATGTGGAAGGTGATTGCGGGCTCTGTGTCGATGCGGAAGTTGATTGCGGGCGGTGTCGGGTTCTGTTGGCTCTGCAGCCGGCGCTGCAGGCGAAGGGCCTGGACGGGCTGCTGCGGACGCCGCTGGACCTGGAGCTGGACCTGCAGGCGTCGCGGACGCGTCACAGCCGCCTGGCGGAGGAGCTGCGCGTGCTGCGCCAGCTGAAGGAGCAGCTGGAGGAGGCGTGGTCTCAGGGCCGGAGCCGCCTCCCCTCCTGGGTGCAGGAGGACGAGCGATTCGCCCTCCTGCTGCGGCACGCCGAGAGACGGGTGAGAGTCCCCGCCCCCTTTACTGAGCGTTCGTCACCTGCGTCACCTGCAGCACCTGTTAGAATAGAGCAGCGTCCCTTTACAGAGAGAGAGAGAGAGACTCACCTTCACAGTCACCTCCGCCTCCCGTCTCCACACTGATGACTGTTAGCGCCCCGTTTCCAAATTTACACCTTCAGTCCCCCCCTTCCTCACCCCTCCCACCTAAAGACTCGCCTTCAGAATGGAGTGAATTAGCGCCTCCTGCTGGTGCACAGAGAAACAGGCGAGTGCTTTCACCACTGAGATCGCTTTATACCTCCAGCGTCTGTCAGCACCCATCACACCTATCCCCACCACCCGCGCCGTCGCCATGACGCTGTTACCGTGGCGCAGTAGTGCGGGGGAGGGAGGAGAGAGATGGCGGAACTGCTGTGATGTCACAAAGCCACTAACCTCCGCCAGCTCTGCTCTGCTGCTCGTGTTGTTTCAGTATATTTACCTTCACCTGCAGGTGTTTGTACGCATGTACATAAATATGCTTTCCCCTCTCTGTGTGCAGTTCAGCAAGCTTTGGCTTGACTGGAGCCTCTGTCCAAATAAGGCCCGCGCCAGCAGGGCGTGTATCGGCAGGGCATGTAAATATCGGCGCATAGTGAATTTGAATATGTACTTTCCATGCCCATGGAGACACTAATGCAATCATAGACTACGTTATGTACAGTAAAATGATCATATTCTGCCATCGGGACAGCGCGGGCTGTGTTGTGGATTTCACGGCAAAATCGGTCCATCAAAAACAGTGTGAAAGCCGCCTACCAACACTTGTGTTGCGGTATGCGAAGTGTCCTCATTTGAGAATAGTGCTGACCTCATGAGAGACACTCGATTTCACTGTGAGTGGGAGGTGGAGGGGAAAAATAAGGTATTTAAGTAACATATTTCATTCATAAATGATGGAATACAAATTTTTGTTGGTGAAAGAATATTTTTGGTATAGTTTGTTGTTTCCACTCATAGTCTGCTTGCAGGGTCCTGAAATTTTCTCAGGACGCCAGCATCCTGGCCACTCGAGGGCTTGTGTGAAGGGGTTAAAAAATACTTTTTGGGACCACTTCAGAAAAAAAAAACAGTTTTGCTTCCAAAGCGCTGAGATTCTCAAGTGAAGTTTGGGATGGATTAGCGTAACGGGGAGGTAATTGTTGAGCATGCGCTGATCCGAGCCCCGCCCCGCCCCTCCCCGCCCCTCCCTGCGCCCGCAGACCGCGGAAGAGCAGCAGCAGGAGCAGCGGGTGGAGAGGATGATGCGCGCGGCCGCCAAGGACGTGCACAAGATCCGCGGGCAGAGCAGGAACGAGGTCCCCGAGGTGCAGTCCTTCAGGTGAGCTCGCTGGACGGCGCCCCCTTCAGGACGGGCTGTCTCTCTGCAGTGTTAAAACAAGCCCGGTCCGTGTCTTTGTGTTCTCGGACGATTTCACGGGTCACCTTGTTCTGACGCTAACGTCTGTCTCTGCAAATGCTTTAGAGAGAAGATGGCCTTCTTCACCCGAGCGAAGATCAACATTCCCGACCTCCCTGCCGACGATGTGTAGAAAAGTTCAAGTATTCTCCAGTCCTAGCTGCTGTTTCCATGGGGATGGGACAGACTTCTGGTGGTATTATGAAGAAATGGGAAAAAAATATATATGTAAATTAGAAAAAAAAAGTCTCATTTTAAAACACTGGGTTATAGATTTGAATTGCTAATCTGTATATTTTTTTTAAATGACTTATTTTTTTTGTCATTGTAGCATTATTTTACTGTTACTAATTAGTGTACTTTGTTAGATGTAATATGTTAGCATATTCTTCGGATAGAGACACACACACACACCAACGCATGTTATGTGAAATATGAGAATAACTGGAAGAATATTGCTGTGTTGGCAAACGGAACAAACCGTTCTACAATGTGAATATGGACACCTGTGGCACTGGTCCTGTACGTATGGCGGGAGGATGTTGCCTGGAAACCAGCGGCTGCTCCATGTGTGAAGATGATGGGTGATGATGGATGGGATGATGATGATGATGATGCGGCTGGATTAATGTGGCATTGCACACGTGCGTGCGGTCTGTCCGTCAGTGAGCCTCAGAGTAGTACCAGCACGCACATGCTCAGTTCGCTCTGGGGGGGGGGGACTGCACTTACCTTCAGCCAATCTCAGGTCGCCCCGAGGAGCGTGTGCACTTTAAACGGCCGCGGGGGAACGCAGCACCCCCAGCCCTCGCTAACTGCGCCCCTCCCCGCTGGCTTCAGAAAGGGCGCTCGCGTTTTCACTCGACCAATCGGGAAAGCACAGAGCCTCCTCCGCTCACCGGACCCCGGGCCCCCAGCCACTTTGAGATTGAATGTCCAGACTGATTTTAAACTGACTTTGATCTGTCTTTGCTCTGTCAGGGTTGGCGTGTTCTACGCCACCGTAGATATTGTGCTCCAGCAAGTGGAGAGCAGCCACAGCACATAAAATTACTGCAGTATCTTACAGTAATAAACGACTACAATCTGCCTTTGAATTGGTGAGATTAGCTAAACCCATCTGAACGTCCCCGGACCCAACACTTCAGTCAAAAGATCCCCAAGGATTTCGTTGTGCTTTTTTTTTTTCATATATAACAAGGAGCTTAATGTTCCAATCGGACCTATCTTCATAGAGTGCTTACTGACGCAGGAAATGTAACTGGTGCACTTCGCAAAAGCAGCCATGGATTGATCTTGGTGGATGAGCGATGATGTTTATTTTCCTGGGAGAACGGGAGGTGTAAGTGGAGCGGTGCTCTGGCTGTGGAGCTGGAGCATTGAAACTGGAGCGCAGCCTCTGCGGGGACGTGCAGGACGCGAGCAGCCGATTGGCCGGTCTCGCCGTAAACATTTAATTATGTATGACAGCACAGACGCACAGCAGCAGAGTCCACAACATGGAAGATTTATCTGCCATAAATTTTTATCATGGTTTTTTTTAACACCGTGCACTTAACAGTCATGCCCATCGTCAATATAATTTACGGACATAGTCAATTACAGCGTTTCCTCAGTGGCTGTGATCACTTATTTTTGTGTATCTTGTCTGATTCATGCGTTACCATTGAATCAGATGTTTGACGATTGTTTTTTTTGCTTTTCTCTAAAGAATGTGGATGAATGCACTTACTGTCCTTTCTGATTGTCCTAACACACTTTTTATAATGCTGTTTTCCTGGAGTGAGATGATGAATCCTGTTAATGTCATAGCTGATACACCCTTTTTCAATTTTATTTTAATTTATTTTTTATTTTTTGCTTGGTGAGCAGTATGTTCTGTTCACCTGGGTCTGTACTGCATGTAGTTTTGGATTCATTTTAATCTGATTTGATCTGCAGCCCCCCCCCCCCCCCCCCCCCCCCGTCCCACAGAAGATGCTGCTGCTGTTTAGCCTCCTCACACGTGTCTGGGCTGTTTGTGCTCTCAGAGTTTATCCCGGAGGACTTTCCCTGCTGTTGGAACAGGATGCTCTGGCGTGTAATCACCACGAGGCCCCAGAGCACAAATTAGCCTTCTGTTCGCCTGCGTTTCCATAGCGGCTCGCTGGCACAGCCTCACCAGCGCGGTGCGCGGCTGCTGTGTTTGTGGAGAATGTCCTGATAAACGCCGCCCGAACCGAACTACGTTTCCCACGTTCCCCGGCGGCAGTGCTCTGTCGCGGGCGATCTTCTGCGGTACATGTGTCACCTGCCTGAGTTGCTCGGCAACCGGTTCTGCAGAGGTGCCCAGATAAGATCCTGTGGGACCCGTTCCTCTACAGCTGGGGTCTGCACCTGGAACTGCAACGCTGTAGTGTAGGCCAGTATTACAGTACCACTGCTGTACCTCTGCGCTACAATGCTGTTCCTTACAGCGTTGCAGTCTACAGGTTTTTTTTTTTTTTTTAATTAAAGATGAAATGTTCATATACAGGTTTCACGGCACAACTGTTTTGATATTCCAGGCATTTGATTCCAGTGGTTTTGTCTTGCACAGTCTTGCAGAAAAGTACATCCTGGTTTTGTTTTTAAATAGGAAGCACAAAAATCTGCTTTTCCCCTCCAGGTGCCCTAATAATGCACAAAAGCTTTACTTGTAACCAAAACTCCCGCTGATCCTCACTCCGACATAGCAATACAGCCCCCCCCTCCCCCCCCCCCCCTCCCGGGCTGTCTGTTCCATAGGGTACGTCTTCCTCATGTAACACATTTATATAGATCTGAAGCATTGGGCAAAAGGGCATCACACTACACCAGGGATCAGCAACTCACGGTCCTCGAGGGCCGAGAACTGCTGGTTTTCCACCCTCCCTTTGCCTGGGAGTCAGGTGTGAAGACATTCTGGCCAATCAGTAGCACTAATTGCCCGGGAGAAAAGAAAACCAGGGCTGGATTTGGATTTGAGGGCCAGAGTTGTGATCCCTGCACTACACCAATGTTTTTCAGACACTGTGTGCGTTTGTGCGTGCGTGTGTGTGTGTGCGTGTGCATGTGTGTGTGTGTGTGTATGCGTGTGCGCGTGCGTGTGTGTGTGCGTGTGTGTGTGTGTGTGTGTGTGTGTGCGTGTGCACGCGCACGCGTGCGTGTTTCTCTCCCTGTTGTTCTGTTCCCAGTCTAAAGTACTGCATGTCCAGGTTCCCCCTGCAGGGGGCGCACTTTACTGTGTAAGAAACCTTGCGGCTGCATCTTATTTACATTTGGAATTTCTTCAGAAATTCATCTTAGGAAATCTTAACATGTCATTTTATGCCTTTTTAGAGGATTGCCTTGATTCAAGGTACAAAAACATTTAGCCTGTTTAAGGGGAGTACCACTATAGGCCAATATTCTTTTTAAGAATGTTAAACTTGTTTCTACATTGAAAACAGATGTGAATATGATATAGAATACATCAGAAAGCAGTAGGTGAATTTTATTTTTTTCCCCCCACTTGAGAGTCTGGGTTATATTGTTTTTAGTCGAGTGTTACCTGGGGACTTAAAAGAAGTGGGATATTTTATTGTGGTGGTACTGGGAATAAAAATGTTAAAGAAAGTCTTACATTAGGACTTTAGGGATTAGAATGTATATGAAGCATGATTACATGTGATTAATGAAACATGTCTTGATTGACTAGGCGCTCTGTAATACTGAATCTAAGGCTTGGGCTTAATGTGCTTATTTAACTCTTGGCATGTTTGTTGTTGATGAAACTCGCTGGTGGTAATAATCACGCAGGTTTATGTACATTTTCCTTTCGAGTGATCGAGTGTCCTGACCTCTGAAATCCACTGTAACCGTCATCAGATGAATGATCTGTGTCACGCGGTCTGCAACTCTGATCGTTTGTTTTGAAGTTCAAGTATTTTTTTATTTTATTTTTGTTGTTTGATTTTGAATCTGTTGTATTGAAAGATGGCGATGATCCTGATCCTTATATTGTGATGGTTGGTGAGGCTCAGCATGTATTTATTGCACTTTTGTGATTTGGGTGTACTCTCTGTTCTTCTTTTCCCATGAGACTTTTCAAAGCTGTGAATTTAACATTTGACACTGCTATGTGGACCAGCATTGTAAATATTTCACTAGCACAAGAACATGTTTTGTAGTTTCACAACAAATATATGAAGTGTTTTTTTTCTTCTATGACGTCTGTGTCTGCATTTCTTGTTTGCCATTTGTCTCGTTTAATTTGTGATGTAGATTGTAAAAGTGTATTTGCATAATTCTGGGCCGAACGTAATTATTCTTAAGAGCTGTGTGTGTTGTTTCTGCATTTATGTAAAACCTATGGAATATTATTTTACATTGAAACTCTTGTTGTTGCACGTTTGCAGATGGATACATTTATTCGGATTATGCCGTTAGCACAGAAGAGACAAAATATTTTGAATGCGGGCTGAGTGGGTAGATTCTAACATGAATGGTAATTGTTGAAATTCTAACTGATGTGATATTGAAATCCCAAATAGTTATTTGTAAACGGATACATACAGTGCGGGTTTCGTCCACAGGGGGGCGTAAATTAAGCAGTGGGTAGCTCATATGCTAGCATTACTCTTGCATTTCGGCTTTTTGCTTCTCTTCGGCTGCCGGTTCGTCGGAAACTCGTATAACCGGAAGTAACTCCTAACCATCAGCGTGCTCAGTGCCAACTTAAATATTAGCCTATAGATATAATAACCAAACTGCGGCAGTGTTTCCTCGGAAAATGGGAGATCCCGTGGCAGAGTATGCATCCAGAATTCAACAGCAGGTCAGTCAGCGGGTTCAAAGTCTTTGTATTTATACGATTTCTTAAACCGAAACCTTTTCTCGTAGTTTCACTCGTGCTGATGCAATGTGATGAATCCATTCCATCACATCAGCTAGCAAGCGAATGTTAGCTGCTTAAATTACATTCTGTAGCTACTTTGCAATACCTGTCTAATGTGTATGCTCGCGACATAGCCATCTAATTACATTAATAACTGCTCCGACTTAATTATCAGTATGCACAAATGATGAAACTATTAGCAGCTGCGAAACCGATTTAGCAGCTAACACGTCGCCCTCTAGCTTTACTATCGCTATCTATCATATAGTTAGAAAGCTACCGCTAGCTAACTTGGTAGATAACTAGATTGTGTGCTGTTAACAGTGACACCAGTCTCAATTTCATTCAAAAATACTTTGCTCTTTAACGTAACTGGGCTATCATTTGCTTGAAAGGCTCACCAATTTACGGACCGAGTAAGGGATCGGAGGAAAGTGGCTGTTAACTGACTGCCGAGGTGCCTTTGCTATAGCTATATATCTAGACTAGTTAACATGTAACTAGTTAGGACCCACGTTAATGATTCATCTTTGGGGAGGCTTGCTTGGTAAGAGATCTTACGACGCTGTCAAGCGGACTCGTGTTAACTACATGGCTATCTAGCAGGATAGGAAGGTCGAACGTTCTGCCTGCAATGTAATCACAATGGGAGTTCCACACAAACATCAAACAAAATTGGCATCTGGGCTCACTTTAACAGGTCATTTAACAAGGAAATATACAAAATCAGAGTCAAGAAAGCTATTAGGTCATTTCAAAAGTGCACTGACAGTTCAGTGATGGCACTTTTATGGTAAATGGACTACATTTATATAGCGCTTTTATCCAAAGCGCTTTACAATTGATACCTCTCATTCACCCATTCACACACACACACCAACGGTGAAAGGCTGCAATGCGAGGTACCAATCAGCTCGTTGGGAGCAATTAGGGGTTAGGTGTCTTGCTCAGGGACACTTCGACACGCCCAGGGCGGGGGATCGAACCGGCAAACCCTCAGACTGCCAGACAACCGCTCTTACCTCCTGAGCTATGTCATCCCTAATTTATGATGATTTAGCTCTGTTTACAAGCATTTGTGCATGCATTTAACGCTGCACTGAAATCAATTGGTCATTAAAAAATCTAAACGCACCAAAGGCATTATTACTCATTTTATAACAAGAAAAACTCACTGAGAAATGAATTTATTATTTATTGATACTTTCGTATATTTCGGTGTCCTAAAAACGTTACAGCTACCAGCGTCCTGGGGGACTTCTAAAGCCATTTCAGAAACAAAATGGCACCAAAAAAACAAAACAAACAAACAATCAAACAAAATCGGCACTCGCTATCTTATTCGAAATAACTCCAGATGGGATTTTGTATTGGTGAAATGAAATGTCATTCAAATTGTAGTCAAGCCCTCTCTTGTCATCATCCCGACTGTTCAATTCTGATCCGTCCAAGTTATGCCAGCAAAGAGGCTCTCCAAAATGTTTTATGTCATGATGGCTCGACCAGTAAATCTAGTTTGAACAAAAACATTTTTGCGTGCGGATCTTAACCAAGATCGTGTCTACAGTATTGCATAACGGATTTCAGTTTTATGAATGGGTGTTTTTTTATTAGGGTTAAATGGGTACCTGAGCCCGGTCGATTCCAGCATAGATATAGCCACATGGCAGCTGTTTGAAACGGAGACATTTTGGCACGTATTGCGTTTTGAGAGTACAGTTTTCATTAAATGACGCATCCCATAACAATACCAGTAAATGCGTACAGTATATTCGTCTTACTGTACGGATAGCATACAATATTGGTTCATATTGTTGAAGGAAAACAGATAACCCCACCCTAAAAATCGCACAGGTGATGATGCGTTTCCCTCCAACAATTCTGGCAAATTAGAGATTCACGTGTTTTTATTTTACTATACTGTAGCATTTATGACATTATGCATGAAGCATAAACTGTCAAAATATGTTTTGTGGAAGATGACCGAAACAGATTTGGCCTCCGTTTAATTCCAGGTTTCGCTTTTACTTACGGTTCACGTGGTTTCCAGTAAGCTTGCCCGTTATAGTAAATTGTTATCAGCAACATTTGCTACTTAGTTACGACACGTCACTTTAATGCTTGAGGTCCTGTCTGTATATATTCTCGAAGCCCAGCCTTTTTGACTTCAGATCACTCGTACGCTTGTCGTCGCTTTAGGCAGACGGAATAAAATATAGTTTGCAAAACAGTTGTATGCGTCTGTGATTCTGTGCTTCCTCAATTATCCAAGTTGGTTTTCGTTTACGACTTTGCTGCGTTTCCTGCTCGCGCGTCTCTCTAGGAACGAGAAATAAAGTGTCTCTCAGCTGAAATTGAGAATCTGAAGAATCCGGAGACTCTCGGAATTTCATCCCAGCTGAATGATCTCCGAGAAGAGAACGCAAGACTGAAGTATCGCCTGAACATCCTTAAGAGAGTGAGTACTGTGCAGTAATATTAATCACATTACGGCATATTCTGGTTGGATTCTTGCACTTATCTTGCTGTTGTACCCTTGAGCAACGTACTTAACCTGCATTGCTTCAGTATATGTCAGGTTGTATAAATAGATGCTGTGTAAATGTTACTGCATGTAAGAAGTTGTGTGAATTGATCTGCATAAGAACATCTGCCAAATGTCTCTAATGTAATGGTTAATTGCACTTGGATTTTTTTGGTTGTAAACAATAGGATACATAGCGCTACCCTACTGAAAATTCCAGCTAAGACCTGCTGGGATTCTAAACTGGTTTAAGATGGTTTGCTATGTCTTCGAGACCTCTAGCTGGTCATAGCTGGTCTGTGGCTGGTCTCTAGCTTGACTAAGCTGGTTAAGCTGGTCGAGTCAAACTGGTGGACTAGCTGACTGTATATACTTGTCAGGTGATGCACAGCTGGTCAACCAGCTAACAGTTTTGAAAACACAGTTTAAACTAGTATAGGCTGGTTTTAAGCTGGACTTCTCGGCAGGGTGAGGTGGATCAGTGAAGTCCTTATCATGCGCTCGCATGCGGACACGCCCAGCCTAGAGTATCTGAGGCGTTGAGGGCGGAGTTAACGCACCGTTACGGTGGTTGCCCCTGGCTGCGGCTGTGATTGACAGAGCCTTCAGGAAGAGAGGAGCCAGTGCAGCAAGACCATGATCAACATCAACCAGCACCTGCAGGGCGTCTTCGGGGACGCCATCCGCGCAGCTTTCCCCGACGTGGAGAACCCGCCCCTCACCATCTCGCCCAATCAGCAGGCCAAGTTCGGCGACTACCAGTGCAACAGCGCCATGGGGATGGCACAGGTGAGGAGGCCCCACCCGCCGCCCGCCTGTCCTTCATAACCGGTCTTTTAGGGTTCGATACGGACCGGACCGGCCTGAGCTGGATCTTGCGTCTGTTGACAAACGATGAATGACTGAATGAGTTTATTTTAATAAGGCGGGCGTAGGCGTGTTGAAAATGGCACGTGCTGTGTTCCATGGAGTGCTTCGCTGAGCGGGGGTTATGGAGTGCTTCGCTGAGCGGGGGTTATGGAGTGCTTCGCTGAGCGGGGGTTATGGAGTGCTTCGCTGAGCGGGGGTTATGGAGTGCTTCGCTGAGCGGGGGTTATGGAGTGCTTCGCTGAGCGGGGGTTATGGAGTGCTTCGCTGAGCGGGGGTTATGGAGTGCTTCGCTGAGCGGGGGTTATGGAGTGCTTCGCTGAGCGGGGGTTTATGGAGTGCTTCGCTGAGCGGGGGGTTATGGAGTGCTTCGCTGAGCGGGGATTATGGGGGTGCTTCGCTGAGCGGGGGTTATGGAGTGCTTCGCTGAGCGGGGGTTATGGAGTGCTTCGCTGAGCGGGGGTTATGGAGTGCTTCGCTGAGCGGGGTTATGGAGTGCTTCGCTGAGCGGGGGTTATGGAGTGCTTCGCTGAGCGGGGGGTTATGGGTGCTTCGCTGAGCAGGGGTTATGGAGTGCTTCGCTGAGCGGGGGTTATGGAGTGCTTCGCTGAGCGGGGGTTATGGAGTGCTTCGCTGAGCGGGGGTTATGGAGTGCTTCACTGAGCCGGGTTATGGAGTGCTTCGCTGAGCGGGGGTTATGGGGTGCTTCGCTGAGCGGGGGTTATGGAGTGCTTCGCTGAGCGGGGTTATGGAGTGCTTCGCTGAGCGGGGGTTATGGAGTGCTTCGCTGAGCGGGGGTTATGGAGTGCTTCGCTGAGCGGGGGTTATGGAGTGCTTCGCTGAGCGGGGGTTATGGAGTGCTTCGCTGAGCGGGGGTTATGGGGTGCTTCGCTGAGCGGGGGTTATGGAGTGCTTCGCTGAGCAGGGTTATGGGGTGCTTCGCTGAGCGGGGGTTATGGAGTGCTTCGCTGAGCGGGGTTATGGAGTGCTTCGCTGAGCGGGGTTATGGAGTGCTTCGCTGAGCGGGGTTATGGAGTGCTTCGCTGAGCGGGGGTTATGGAGTGCTTCGCTGAGCAGGGTTATGGAGTGCTTCGCTGAGCGGGGGTTATGGAGTGCTTCGCTGAGCGGGGGTTATGGAGTGCTTCGCTGAGCGGGGGTTATGGGGTGCTTCAGTGAGCGGGGTTATGGAGTGCTTCGCTGAGCGGGGGTTATGGAGTGCTTCGCTGAGCGGGGGTTATGGAGTGCTTCGCTGAGCGGGGGTTATGGAGTGCTTCACTGAGTGGGGGTTATGGGGTGCTTCGCTGAGCGGGGGTTATGGAGGGTGAAGCTGAGCGGGGTTATGGAGTGCTTCGCTGAGCGGGGGTTATGGAGTGCTTCGCTGAGCGGGGGTTATGGAGGGTGAAGAACATCACGTGATGCTCGTTTCAGATAATGAAGGCAAACGGACTGAAAGTCAACCCCAGGGAGATCGCGGAGAAGATCGTTCAGAACATTCCGGACAACGACCTGATTCAGAAGACGGAGATTGCTGGACCAGGTCTGATTTTGTTTGTGAAAAATATGATTGTAGACAACTCTTGTTGGGGCTTTCTTACTGTCCAGTCCTAGAAGAGACTAGAAGTAGATCCATACAGTCCGTTCTAATCCCTGAATTTCTGAACAGTGTCTGAAGGATCTGTGTTGTGTTTGTTTACTTGAAGGATTCATCAATGTTCACCTCAGGAAGGCCTTTGTGTCAAAACTTCTGACCAACCTGCTGGTGAATGGAGTGCAGCCTCCCGCTCTGGAATCAAAGAAAAGGGTATATTATTATTATCATTATTATTATTATTATTATTATTTTTCACTCATTTTGCAAGGATTTAATGCACTAAGTATCAGTATTTCAGGAATGTTGTGGGGGTGTGATTGACAGGTGGTGGTCATGTGATTGACAGGTTGTGCTTGTGTGATTGACAGGTTGCGCTCGTGTAATTGACAGGTGGTGGTGGTGTGATTGGCAGGCTGTGCTCCTGTGATTGACAGGTTGTGCT
>CM045891.1:1490000-1502500 GCA_025169545.1 Anguilla japonica
GATCTCTGTGTTCTCTTCACACTCGGAAGGGGTCTGGCTCCATCACCAGACGCCTGATTGATCTGAAGGGAACGTATCGGGTGCCGGTGGGTGTGGAGTTCGCTCTCAGACGATGTTGGGGTCTGAGTGGGGCTCTTAAATGCGAGCGGACTCAGACTGAGAGCTGTGAAAACGGTTGAGGGTGAACTCTGCAGGCCCCACGGCGGCTGACAGGAAGGCAAGGTCCCCCCCGTGAAGAGGCTCCTAGGGTTTGGGTGATGGGCCCCTGACAGGGTGCGTGTTAACATGAGCGTGTGTGTTCATGTATGTAGGTGTTTATATGTGTATCTGTATCTAAATGGTAAATGGACTGCATTTATATAGCGCTTTACAATTGATGCCTCTCATTCGCCAGAGCAGTTAGAGGTTAGGGGTTAGGTGTCTTGCTCAAGGACACTTCGACATGCCCAGGGCGGGGTTTGAACCGGCAACCCTCCGACTGCCAGACAATCGGTCTTACCTCCTTACCTCCTTACCTCCTGAGCTATATCGCCCCCCGTATCTGTGTGTGCGTGTGTGTGTGCGTGTCTATATGTGTGTGTGTAATGTGCAGGTGTGTGTGTGGGTATGTGTGTGTGAAATGTGTGTGTGTAATATGCGCGTGTGTGTGTAATATGTGTGTGTGTGTTTCCTCACAGGCAACACACTTCCAGGTGGTGTTCGCTGCGGGGCAGATGATTGGCTGGTACGACCCCAAGGTGACGCGGGTGGAGCACGCCGGGTTCGGAGTGGTCCTGGGAGAGGACAAGTGAGTGTGACCCCCCCACCCCCCCTGCTCTCCGCGGTCACACACACCCCCCCCCCCCCCCCCACACACACACACACACACCCCCCCCCACACACACACACACACACACATCCCCCTACACACACACACACACACACACACACCCCCCCCACACACACACACACACACACACACACACACCTGTAGACACACACACACACACACACCCTACCTACACACACACACACACACCCCCCCTCCTACACACACACACACACACACACACACCCGTACACACACACACACACATCCCCCCCCCCACACACACACACACACACCCTACCTACACACACACCCGTACACACACTAACATCCCCCCCTACACACGCACACACCCCCCCCCCCCACACACACACACACGTACGTTTCAGCAGAGGAGCCGCATGGTAATGAGCCTCTGGTCACTCTGTTCTCTCTCTTTCTCTCCCTCTCTCCCTCTCTCTCTCTCTCTCTCTCTCTCTCCCCCTCTCTCTGCTACAGGAAGAAGTTTAAGACCCGCTCAGGAGACACGGTCAGGCTCATGGACCTGCTGGAGGAGGGACTGAAGAGGTCGATGGACAAACTGAAGGAGAAGGAGAGAGACAAGGTGGGACTGGCAGAGCTCTGCTTCACCCTCACATCACCCTCACTCAGAGTCTGTGTGTACACGCCAACGATTCACCGTTAGCTGACTTCCTGTTCGGAGGGAGACAGAATGAAGCGGTTCGGTTTCGACAGGGCATCGGGGGGGTCTGGGTGGGGCGGCGGGGGTCGGGGGGTCCAGGGAGGAGGGTGGGGGCGGGGGGTCCAGGGAGGAGGGTGTTGGGGGGGAGGGGCTGCCCGGAGCAGCGGGTGTGTCTGGGGGCCTCTGGGCTTGGCGGCTGTGTGGCGGATCAGCTCTGCTGTTTTGTGATCCTGTTAGCGGTATCCCCCCCCCCCCTGCCCCAGCAGCCCCCCCCCCCCCCCCCCCGTGCGAGCCAGCAGACAGTCTGCTGAGCTGGAGAGGTGCTGCTGAGGCTGTCTGCCAGGCCGCTAACTGTGGAGGATCCGGAAAGTTACGCACGGCGCGGTAAATTATGTGGAAAAGTTAGTGGGCGTGTAATCGCCCCCACTCTCCCCCCCTCCCTCCCCGGGGGTGTGATCAATTTAGGCAGCTCCTCTCCAGGAAGCCAGTTCTGATTCGTCCCCAGATTTTTATTTTGTTAGCGAGTGTTTATCTCCACCCTTCAAACGGCGGTACGGCAGGCCTGGCCCCCGTCCCAAACCACCTGCTCTGGGGTTCTGATTCTGACACCCCCAACACAACCCCCCCCCCTTTTTTGCTTTTGTGAAGCCGGTATCCCCCCGACTGAGCTGAGCTCCCTGTACACACGGCTGCTCTCTCTGTAAAATGAGCTTTCCAAGGTGAGGCGTTTAATTGGCCTTTTCAAACGAGATCTTACAGCCCAAATGAAACGTCACGCGGGTGAATAATTGGAGTCAAAGAACACAGATTTGTTTTTTTTTTTACCTGTCCCGCCCACCCGTCTTGCCCCCTCCCCTCAGTGTGGGGGGGTGTGTTTTACCTCCTCAGTGTGGGGGGGTGTGTTTTACCTCCTCAGTGTGGGGGGGTGTGTTTCACCTCCTCAGTGTGGGGGGGGGGGTGTTTTACCTCCTCAGTGTGGGGGGGGTGTTTTACCTCCTCGGTGTGGGGGGGGGTGTTTTACCTCCTCAGTGTGGGGGGGTGTGTTTTACCTCCTCAGTGCGGGGGGGGGTGTTTTACCTCCTCAGTGTGGGGGGGGGGTGTTTTACCTCCTCGGTGTGGGGGGGTGTGTTTTACCTCCTCAGTGTGGGGGGGTGTGTTTTACCTCCTCAGTGCGGGGGGGTGTGTTTCACCTCCTCTCTGGCGGCTCTGGGCAGGTCCTGACGGCGGAGGAGCTGACGAAGGCCCAGAGAGCCGTGGCCTTCGGCTGCATCAAGTACGCCGACCTGTCGCACAACCGCAACAACGACTACGTCTTCTCCTTCGACAAGATGCTGGACGACCGGGGGAACACGGCGGCCTACCTGCTCTACGCCTACACCCGCATCAGGTGAGCTCAGGTAGACCAGCACGGGGTATATCTGCTTTACCTCTACACCCGCATCAGGTGAGCTCAGGTAGACCAGCACGGGGCCTACCTGCTGTATGAATCCTGCTCAGGTGGATCACGTGACTGAGCATGAGGCTTGCTGTTGCCGATCTCCACCCGGGTGGGATAGCGGGTGTTCAGACCCGCTTGTTTTGGGGGCTCACTGGCGGGACTCTAACCCCGCCCTCCTGCCGGTGTGCGCGCAGGTCGATCACCCGCCTGGCCAGCCTGGACGAGGCGGAGCTCCGGAAGGCTGCGGAGACCACCGAGGTGCTGCTGGACCACGAGAAGGAGTGGAAGCTGGGGAAGTGCATCCTGCGCTTCCCCGAGATCCTGCACAAGATCCTGGAGGACCTGCTGCTGCACACGCTGTGCGACTACCTGTACGAGCTGGCCACCACCTTCACCGAGTTCTACGACAGCTGCTACTGCGTGGAGAAGGACCGGCAGACCGGTACGCGTCCGGCCTACCGCCCGAGTTTCTCACATCCTTCCTCAGCCCACAGATATGCCATCAGAATGCTTTTAACTGATGTCACAATCACTGCTAATGCTGATGTCACAGTCACTGCTAATGCTGATGTCACAGTCACTGCTAATGCTGATGTCACAGTCACTGCTAATGCTGATGTCACAATCACTGCTAATGCTGATGTCACAATCACTGCTAATGCTGATGTCACAATCACTGCTAATGCTGATGTCACAGTCACTGCTAATGCTGATGTCACAGTCACTGCTAATGCTGATGTCACAGTCACTGCTAATGCTGATGTCACAATCACTGCTAATGCTGATGTCACAATCACTGCTAATGCTGATGTCACAATCACTGCTAATGCTGATGTCACAATCACTGCTAATGCTGATGTCACAGTTACTGCTAATGCTGATGTCACAGTCACTGCTAATGCTGATGTCACAATCACTGCTAATGCTGATGTCACAATCACTGCTAATGCTGATGTCACAGTCACTGCTAATGCTGATGTCACAATCACTGCTAATGCTGATGTCACAGTCACTGCTAATGCTGATGTCACAGTTACTGCTAATGCTGATCTCACAGCCACTGCTAATGCTGATGTCACAGTCACTGCTAATGCTGATGTCACAATCACTGCTAATGCTGATGTCACAGTCACTGCTAATGCTGATATCACAGTCACTGCTAATGCTGATGTCACAATCACTACTGGTGTCTGAAAGCAGTGGAGTTCTAGAACTCTGACTTAGAAACCTACTTTTCAGAGAGTTAATCACACGCCAGCTTTTTATTATTTTATGCTTTGCATGTTGTAGTTTGGTCGGTATTAACTGATGCGTGTAGGCTGATGACTGTTTTAACAGCCTGTCACTTTTTAAACCGCTGCACAGTATTATTTTTGCAGCCCATAAACATAGTGGATTGGAAAATTCAGCGCAGAGACATAACTCTTACAGTGTTACAGTCAACACGATCTCCCCAAATTGTGTGTTTAGTACCGTTTCAGTATTTCTATTGAGCTGCCACCCCCCCCCCCTCCAAATCTGCTCCAGTGTCTTCATTAGCCCCCAGGGTGGAGGTGTGGGGGGGGGGGAGTGTTCGGGCAGCTTTGGGTATTTATGGGTGTGTCTGCTGTTTTCCTGGCTGAGTTACTGCGGCTGTAAATGAGCACATCCCCCCCCCCCCCCCCCGTGAGGAGAGCTGCCTCTGTGAGCGAGGCACGCCAGGTCCTGCCAGAGTCTCAGTTTCCGATTGGGCATGGTCACCAACTGACCCGCCCTCATCTGCACTGGACCGCCTCTGACTGACGAGGCTGCGGATCGACCCGCCCTCACCTGCGCAGAAACCCCTCCGATTGGGTGTCGCCGCAAACCTCATATGTGCAGAATGCCTCTGATTGGATGAGCCCGCAGATCGACCCGCCCTCACCTGTGCAGAAACGCGTCCGATTGGGCGAGGTTTACTCCCCTTCGCCTTTCAGTTCTGCGATTGCGTTTCGCGCTTAAAGAAAAGCCTGGAAGTCTTGCTGTTATATGGAAATTTATGAGCTTTCTAGAGCTGTTGCCGATTTCTTGGACACTGGAAGTTACAGCAGCGGTAATGATGATGTGGTTGGATGTTAAAATGTCCTAAATGCATAAAATGAGGTCTCTACTCGGATGAGTTAATACCGTAGTAAATTAGAGTAATGTGCTCCAGTATTTGTGTTGAGAAATGATGGCCCTTCTTTTTTTACCTCAAACATTTCCATCTGTCAGTTAATCCTCCTGTTTCTGGCTCCCTGACACACAAAAATATCCTCCAGGATTTCTGGTCGGACCGGAGAGTCTGGTGGGAGGAGGCTCTTCCTAACCTTTGTGGGGAGGCCAACCTCCCGACCAATCCCGTGACTCATAGGCCCCGTTAACCACAGTGCCGGATTAAGTGCTTTTGGTGTATTACAGGACTGTAAAATTCAGAATGTGACACATTTTTGTGGGAGTTGTAAATAACTGCGGCTGTCTGCTGTAAATTTAAGGCGGAATGCTTGCGTACAGCGGCAGCGTTCAGAAGCTGACAGGAGTAGGACTGGGGCTGTGATTATGAATGTGATGATGAATGTGATGATGATGATGATTATTGGTGTGATTGAGGTTTGAATGGGTGGCATGTATCGCGCTGCGTTTAGCCAGCCTTCACTGTACAGAGGGAGTCTTCATCGCTGCTTACAGCTCCCTGTCAGGTGATCTCTCTGCTCCCTATCAGGTGATCTCTCTGCTCCCTGTCAGGTGATCTCTCTGCTCCCTGTTAGGTGATCTGTCTGCACCTGCTGGTATTAATTTTACGCATTTCGTTTTACCGCTCTTCTAGAACGCCCTACACGGGGACCCGGGGGTGTTTTTATTTAGGGCCTGAGAATGCCTCTGCACCCCCCCCCCCCCCCCCTTGCAACTCCTGCTCTAATTTACACTCCTTTACTCTTTTTCTCCTTATAGTGTGGTCGTGTGCCTAATTTAAAACATGTCTATTGCAGCAGTAAACTGGGCATTTAAAACATGTCCATTTGAGGGCTAAACTCAGCTTTTTGTTGTCCAGCACTCTGTGTTAAGAAGTGTCTGTTAGAAGAACATTCTGGAAGAACATTCTGAACCTGGTGCAGCGAAGCCTCTAAAATGGCCGCTCTGACCTCCCTCCCGTCCGTCTGTCTGTCTGTCTGTCCCGTGCAGGTGAGGTGGTGAAGATCAACGTGTGGCGGCTGCTCCTGTGCGATGCCACGGCGGCCATCATGGCCCGGGGGTTCGACATCCTGGGGCTCACTCCGGTGCAGAGGATGTGACCGCACGAGTGCCTCTCTGTCCCCATTAACGCTAAACCCCCATTACCCCCCCCCCGTACCCCCCGAACCTCCATTCCCCTGAACCTCCATCCCCCCCCCCCCATACCCGCTGAACCTCCACCACCACCCCCCCCCCCCCCCCCGTACCCACTAAAACAGTTTCTCCTCCGTTAGCATCGCTCTGTTGTTTTACTGTGTCCCACATAAATGTTAAAATGGCCGCCTGTAGGAAGGCTTTGGCGCCGCGCTCGGCGTTCGCGGTGTAGACGCCGGCGCTCCGGGCGAGGAACTGAGGCCCGGCGGGAATGGCTGCCAGGACGGCGGTATTGACGAACGCCCCCGTTACATCACAGCCTTACACCTCAGCTCTTATTAGCGGCTCACGCGCCACACTGACCCTCTTTAGGGCGGGACTTCTACACCGGTCTTCACTGGAGAGGCGGGCTGCACTTCCTTAGGAAGGATCCGATTGGCTCTCTGGGCCAGGATGGGAAATCAGAAGAATTTGATTTGGACGGTTATTTATACGTAAACAGATAATTAACTCTCATCTCATATTTCATATCTATCATCCAAAGTTAAATTCTGTTAAAAAATACCTTCTGGTTACAACTTTAGTCTTCCTTGATAGTTTTTGTAAAAACATAACTGTCAAAAGTAACTGAATACTGTCTGCCTTTCTAATCTGGGGCTTGCTGTTGGTGCTCTGGTTGTTTGCCAGGATGTCGAGGTCAGAGGAGTGTTGGTGATTAATGTGGTGTTGTGTGCTGATAATGAGCGGGATGATTAATCGAGTTGATTAAAGGAGCTAAATGGACCTTTGCTTATTTATTTGTTCATTGCGCGGACAAGCGTGGACCCTGCAGTGGCATCACAGGGCTGAAGCAGTGAATTACTGCTCAGAACAGGAGGCAGGAGTGGAGAGGAATGAATTCCAGGTGTTCACCTTCCCGAAGAAAAGAAATCCTCATCGTCTGAACGGCGCTTCCTTCCGCTTTTACTCCATTTTTACCTCTCACCTTTGTTTTAGAGAAACGGTGATCATGTGATGAACCATCACGCCTTTTTAAGTTCTCGAGTTTTTCCAGTTTTCCGAGGTGCGGTGGGAACAGAAGGGTACAAGGATGCTGGTGACTGGAGCTTCTCTGTTTTGATCTGGTGTGTTCGAGATTCAACACTTTGCTCTTGTTCCAGGTCAAATCGTTATTTTTACATAAATACACAACATTTATTAATCTTAAGTTGGGAAAACCATGTTAAATCCGAAGACTCGGAATTTCACTCCAAACAGGACAGAATTAGCCGGCATTCCTTCTGCTGGGAAGTCTGGCTTACAGATGGGAAAGGGAACCTTACAGAAAAATTCAGCAAAAATTCTGTAATCAGTAAATATTTCACGCTTGCCCTCTTCTGAAGCTGCTCTCAGCTCAGGCCAGATGCAGCTCGTCTGACTGCATGTAGGGTTTTAAACTGGGTATTTCAATATGGATGTAAAACTGCTATGGATAAACCTACCTCGCTTTTTTTTTACTGATCACTTTATGCCCAAATTCTACAGTAGTCACGTCTCTTACAGAAGCGAAACGTGTTCCTGTTTACCCTCTACAGCCTGTTTTTGGTCTGTCCTCTGTATCATTTAAACATGAATCACAGGTGCATGAAAAGAGCTGATCAGTTTCTGGATTTCATGCCAGTTATGTTAATTAAAAAAAAAAATTTAATCAGTCATTTACATGATTCATTTACATGCGGATTGATGGCTTGAAACTGTCTTTATCTGAGGTGTGTTACTGTAGCCTAATATTGAAGTGAACCAGCGTTGGTGTCTACATCTGACTGAGAGAAAACCACAGCCGCCCTCTTGGACTTGAGAATGCACTTGTGCTTTGAAGCTATTTCAGCAGGTCATCCTCCCTCATTGGCTTTGATCTGTTAAAGGTGCGTTTTATACTGAAGTGGAATATGGAAATGAAACCAAGTTTTATATACATGCTTTAGTTACAGCAGAGATTATAGTTCTTACAATGTTGAGAATGCCCCCCCCCCCAAAAAAAAAGGTTTAAATGTTGAAAACCTTTGGCACTTGTGAAAAAACTACCCAGCACACACCCAAACTGACCACACCCACAGGTATCATCCCCACATTTCAGCCACTAACACTGGGAGCGTGCAGAAGTCATGTGATACCACATAACCAATGGGAGCCCTTTGGGGGGAAAAACCATGATGGTGGGTGTTTAGTGTAAGGTCATTTCGAACCCTTTAACCAGCAAAGTAATATTTTTGTGAAGTTATTATCCTGGCTGTTGTGTTGATAATTAAATCACACATGTAAACATCAGCTGTAAATCAAGCGTCCACATTTTCTGTATGTATTTTGGGGTTTTTTTTCTCTTGAAAATCCTCTAATTAGCAGATCAGCACATGGTGCAATGTTAATATTGCAGTCATTCAAACGCCTATCAAGTTCAGTGCATACTGAAGGTTGCTATAATGCTTTATAGGAAAGAGGTCATGTAAAGGTCAAGCTTTTACACTGGGGTTTCATCACCTTTGTTAATAAATTAAATTAAAATAATCTGAATAAAAAGCAACATTATAAATAATATAAAAAATCACTTGTAAGGAAAGATCATATTTGAAAATGAGTATTTTTTTGAACCGCGGTACTGTAGAGTGATTTGTGAGTTATATGGCTAGTTCTGTAGTGCATGATGGTTAATCTAATGAAACACAAGTCAAAAATCATTTGAAGGTTTACATTTTTACTAACACATTTACAAAAGGGGGGAAAATCATTTGTTCACTATACATTTTTAATAAAGATTTAATAAAAGCATTTTGATAAATAATCTTAAAAATTAACTTTGTCTTTCGAATAAAATTTTTCACATAACACATTTTGAATATGTACACCCATAAACATACCTTCTTGCATAAAACTTTTGAACTGTATGCATAATCCTTTACAATATCTTTGGATGTTGGACCTTGGAAGGCTTGCAATAAACGTCTTGGTCCAAAAATACTTGCGTGTCGAATCAGAAATACACAAAGATAAAGAATTTATCTGGTTGAACACGGTCAGTGGAGATCAGCTGTAAATATTAGAATTATAGGAACAGCAACGTCTTGTTGAATATCAGGATGAATAATTCTCAAAATAATCTTACCAGTGCACAGCAAGTCTTCAAAGCGTGATTAAAATTCCTCACATGAATACAACAATGTTTCTCTGCAGAAGTCATTTGCTCAATCAGCAATCAAGTCCTCGAAGAGGTAGGTTTGAACTCTGTGTCTGTGGGCTGTCACAGGAGACTTGCCTTCAGTCTAAAATAACGAACGAGATCGTAGAGCTTAAACGTAGAGCTTAAACGCTCTGTCCTTAGATCCTTCAGTCAAGTAAGACGAGACGTTTCATTACTCAGACGGTCCTCGTCAGTTCTGATGATCTGACGATTCTAAAAACCGTTTGTCTAGAGGTGTCATTTTTCTCACAGCTTTTGGACGGCTGGGGACCCCTTTTTGGCCCTTTCTGTAAAGTCTCTGAAGGTCGTGTGTTCAGTTATTTCTGTTGGAAAGCAGGTAAGAGTCTTGAAGTGCTTGAACCTTCCCTTGCTGCTCCACTCATATTTTCATCTCTTTCACGTCTGGTCTGAAGGAGTCTCTAACTTTCCCCAGCTTCAGTGCCAGAAGGTGTCCGGCCACTCTGTTGTACCAGTCTGGTGAGCGCCCCCTGCAGGCGAGAGATGGAATTACAAAAAGAACAAAAATTCATATGAGCAGTCCCCAAAATGTTTTAAAAATAAGAAATCTGTATCCCTGACAGACTTCTAGTGAAAACGGTTTTATTTGGCTAATTCTTTCCAAGGACCTTTACCGTTCGCTTCTGTTTCTAAGGAGCAGAATTCCATTTGCCTATGAAAATAAAGTCAAGCAGGCCGAAACGCCGTGTGTAAATGTCCCCCTCTTCAGTGAGCGCCAGCTCATAAAATTAACGTTGCGGTAAATCCCCCCCCCCCGCCCGCCCCCCCCCGCCCGCCCGCCCGCCGTGTCCGGTTTCCACACCGCCATCGTGCCGCAGACCGCGGCGTAAGGAAGAACCCGCCGGGTTTACTCGCCGCTGTAGGACGTGATGAACATTACCCATCATCCTCTGCGTCTGTAATGGCAACTCTGCCTCCTGTCTCCCTCTCTATTTAAAGCCTCACGTACCGCAGCTCATCTTAAACTGAGTGGGCGTCGCTTCTCGAAGGAAACGGTTTGGGGCGGGGGGGGGGGGGGTGATGGGGAAACGGTTTGGGGGCGGGGTGGGGGGGGGGTAATGGTAACGTGTTGGGTGGGCCGTCTGGGCTGGTGCTGAGGGCTCTCCTGATACCCGGTCTCCATTACATGGCTGGTTTCATTAAATCTGCTGAAGCTAATGGAACAGTGGGAGTGGGGGGGGGTGGGGGGGAGTGGGGGGGGGGGTGTGGATCAGAGTAACTCTGACTCCCCGGAGGAGAGGAAATTGATCATCTAAACTGCCGCAGGTCTGAGGGAGCTTTGAGCACTAAATCACAGAAGTGAGAGAGTGTGAGCTCCGTACGAGACCGGATGAAGGGGTAGTGTCTCTCTCTCTCTCTCTCTCTCTCTCTCTCTCTCTCTCTCTCTCTCTCTCTCTCTCTCTCTCTCTCTGGTCTTCTATCTCTCTGGTCTTTCCTTGCTCCCTCCGTACCACTCTCTCCCTCCCCCCCCCCCCCCCTTTTTTTCTCTGTCTCCCTCTCTGTTCTGGTATCTTTCTCTTGTCTCTCCCTCCCTCTCTTTCTTTCTGTGGTCTTGCCCTCTCCCTCCCTCCCTACCCCCCCCCCCGCTCCGTGCGGCTCCTCTCACCTGGTGTCCGTGCGGCAGATGTGTGTGAGCCGCGCCCTCCCGGTGCCCAGCGGCTCCAGCAGGTGTACGCAGGTGAGCACCTGCGCTCTCACCCCCCGGGGCGGGGCGTCGGGGTGCTCTGTCGACGCCGCGGCCAGGACGGTCGCCCCCGACGACGGGTCGCGCTGCCAGGTCCTGGGACAGACAGACAGACAGACAGACAGACGGAACGGGACAGACGGACGTCAGCTCCCCCCGATAATGAGACGGCTTGCATTGAGCAAGGCTTCATACGCACAGCGCAGGGTCCGGCGCAGGGTCCGGCAACGGCGGCCATCTTTACTGTCAGACGTCACTGAGCATTAACCTGCCAGGGTGCTGTGTCCACTGTGCATCACATTCACACACCTCCTGCTGTCCTCACACACACCTGCTGTCCCCACACACTCCTGCTGTCCCCACACACTCCTGCTGTCCTCACACACACCTGCTGTCCTCACACACACCTGCTGTCCTCACACACTCCTGCCCGGGACCCATTTGCTGCTTAGACCTGCATTACCTGTGCAGGTACTGACAGACTAGGTCACTGAAGGGAAAGTCCTGAAGGCCACTTGCCATTAGTTCAAACGCCCAACCCTAGAAGTCAGAAGTTTGGTGTCCTATGCTGCTGGTGCCTCTGAATCAGTGCATATTTCTTTTTTCCTCTCCCTCTATGAGGTGCTGAAACCTGGCCTTCCCAATTTCTCCCTGTGCTCTGTAACGGGCTGTGGGGAGGGGGCCGGGGGCCGGGGTGGGTTTTGGAAGGGGGGGGGGGGGGCTTGTTACCTGAGCAGCACGTGGTCCAGGGGGGGCCGCGCCCCCACCCCCTGCAGGGTGTAGCGGTACACCTCGGTGTCCTCGCCCAGCCTCTCGATCACGCCGCAGTGCTGGAGCTCCTCCTCCCAAACCTGCTGCTCCCTCAGGAGGAGGTGCAGCACCTCCTCCACCGGCGCCTCCACCTCCACCACCGCCTTCCAGGAGCGCAGGGGTAGCCCGTCCTCCTCCTGATGACCACACAGACGGGACAGTCACAGATGGGACGTCACAAAGCCCTGCACCCCAGGTGAGTGGGGGGGAGGGGGGGGGGTGTTCCCTTTGTACCTAATTTATACAGTTCCTCCCTTCCAAGCTAGTAATTTGAGTAACACTTTACAATAACATCACTTGAATTGGCATTAACTAATGTACTTGTTTACATTAATTAATGATGTACAAATACTTACAATACAGTCTTCATTAGGTAGTACTTAATACATTAAATGGTAAATGGTAAATGGACTGCATTTATATAGCACTTTTATCCAAAGCGCTTTACAATTGATGCCTCTCATTCGCCAGAGCAGTTGGAGGTTAGGGGTTAGGTGTCTTGCTCAAGGACACTTCGACACA
>CM045891.1:1507500-1597500 GCA_025169545.1 Anguilla japonica
GATAAATGTTATGTAGTCCTGTACGGCACGTTTATGAGCCGGCTTTATAACTTTACGAGCCTGTCCCACAGCGGCCTGTGACTGATCATCTTAAACGCGAGGCTAAAGACCCACCTGGTCCAGGCCCTCTGCTCTCAGGTAGTGCAGGGCCTTCAGGATGCCGGGGGGTAGGGGGTACCCTGTCTGCTGCACGCTCTGAAGCAGGGGAACCCCAAATACCCCTCCGTCCCAGGACTCCGGGGCCCTCGTCTTCCTCATGGTCTTTGGAACAGTCCTAAAAAACAGGGGTGGGGGCAGGCTGGTTATGTGGCTGGCATTAACACTTTCAGAAGTAGTTTGTCTAAGTTATAATAAGACTGTTCTGGGGACACGGCGTTCATGGTGCAGTTCTCCTTACCTCATGTCTCTAGGGTGCTGCTGAGCGAGAACTGAGGAATTGTAAAGAAGCAAACTCTGTGCTTTATTTCTGAAATGGGACGACTGCTGCTTGATATTGAAATAACTGCCACTCGGCTTTAGAATTAATCATTCGGTGTTTTTTTTTTTGCCTGCTTTTGGAAACATAGTGAGGACACCAAGGTTTAATTGACAGGGATTCATTTTTCAATTATGTATTGGCTTTCTTTGCGGATAAATTATTACGATGACTTTCTCAGCAATATGGCATTCATTTCCATGTTTTTGAACCCTGTTAAAACCGTTAAAAACCAAAGGCAGTCAAAACCCATTGATTTCTGAACTGGCGCTAGACACACACACACACACCCACGCCCACACACACACACATATGCACACACACACACACACACACACACACCCACGCCCACATGCACACACACACACACACACCCATGCCCACACACACACACACCCACACACACACACACACACACCCATGCCCACACACGCGCGTGCACACACACACACACACACACCCATGCCCACACACACACAGGCACACATACACACGCGCGCGCACACACGCACACGCACACGCACACACACAGCGCTGGATCTCTTTGATAGGGTCAGCTCCAGTTAGGATTTAATTTACAGTCTGTCCCTCCATTCTTAACTCTGAACCAGGCTGTTCAATTAAACTCAACATCAACCCCACTCCATTAGCTTAATAAAGTACCGCTGGTGATTAAATATGATTGCTTATCTGAAGAGACCCAACGTTTTTTTTTTTTGTGTGTGTTTTAATTTATTTCCTCCCCTTTGTAATAAGTAGACCCACAGGACATCAGATATGACTCATCAGACAAGAGGGCCGAAACGAGCTGATTGGACGAAACAAATGAGACGCAGAACTTATCTAAACCCAAGCTCCTGCCTCCCCTGCGACCGTTCTGCATACTAAAGTACCGGATCGATGGGAACATGCGGAGGGACCGAAGTGGGTCTTTCTTTGTGCTTTGCTCAATGATTGTTAAAACAAATAGCCCAATTACTCTCCTCTGAAAAAGTCAATTACGCTGTCCTTTCGCCTCGAGCAATCAGTTCTACCCAGGTTCACCGCACAACTGCATAATGTCAAACTCTTTATTAATTGTCCCGCGGGGAGCTGAGTTTTTGAGTTTCCGTCTCGAGGCAAACAAAAAGGCAATCAGAGCTCGCAATGTAAACAATAACTCAGGACGGATTTTAATCCATCATTTGCACATTCCCCATTGATGGCCGTCTGAAGGCTAGCTGCCATTAGCCGAGTGGCATTACCCAAAATGAAACAAAGCAAAAAGAGAAGAAAAAAAACACACCTCAAACCACAGAAGTGTCAGCACGTTCTGAGAAACGATGTTCAAATCAGTTTCACTAAACTAAGAGGTGCAGGCAGATGTGTTTTACTTTCCCCCGTCTTTAGGGGGAGCCGCTGAGGTCCTCCACATCACAGGGTTAGTTACTGACACACACAGGACTGCGCAGAGGAGCCTGGACGGACACGACACTGCCGGCCATGAACCGCCTTCCCCGGAGCGTCGCCTGTCGTTCCGATGGAAGGCCGCCGCAGTTAGTGCTCCTAAAAACACGCTGTCGTTTAATCTCTGGACCAGCCCGACTCGGCCAAAGGGCAGATTAAACCCCTAACTGACATCAGAGCAGCCAGGCCCCCCCCCTTCCTTACCAGCCCCCCCCCCCCCCCCCCCCCTTACCAGCCCCCCCACTCCTTACCAGCTCCAGCCCTGCTTGCTGGAGGGCGAGAACTTGTCCATGAGTGCGGTGAGTTTCAGCAGGGACAGTTTCTGCAGCAGGTTGATGTAGACCGCAGGCTGCCCCTCGATCCCGGTTGTGGGGGGCTCTGGGTGAAGTTCCTGTTCGCTGGTCCAGTGGAGCCGACCCAGCCTAAAACACACAGCAGCCATGATGTTAGCTCGTTATCGCTCGCTGTGATGCTAGCTTGTTATCGCTCGCTGCAATGCTAGCTTGTTATCGCTCGCTGCGATGCTAGCTTGTTATCGCTCGCTGCAATGCTAGCTTGTTATCGCTCGCTGCAATGGTAGCTTGTTATCGCTCGCTGCGATGCTAGCTCATAATCGCTCGCTGCGATGCTAGCTCATAATCGCTCGCTGCGATGCTAGCTCATAATCGCTCGCTGTGATGTTAGCTCATTATCGCTCGCTGCGATGCTAGCTCATAATCGCTCGCTGCGATGCTAGCTCATTTATCGCTCCCTGCAATGCTAGCTTGCTATCGCTCGCGCAATGCTAGCTTGTTATCGCTCGCTGCAATCGCTCGCTCGCTGCGATGCTAGCTCATAATCGCTCGCTGCGATGCTAGCTTGTTATCGCTCGCTGCGATGCTAGCTCGTAATCGCTCGCTGCGATGCTAGCTCGTTGTCGCTCGGTGTGATGCTAGCTCATAATCGCTCGCTGCGATGCTAACTCGTTGTCGCTCGCTGCGATGCTAGCTTGTTACCACTCACTGCGCTCACTGCGATTAGCGCTCACTGCGATCTGCTCCCAAGGCTACAGCACTGGCTGTACTCCACAGGAAGCGGCTAACGCACGGCCCATCCACATCACTTGCATAATTGTATAATTTCCCTGCTATTCTTTGTTCTTATGAGTCAAAATCTTCACAAGATTTATGATGACAAAAAGAATGCTTGCCAGTTTTCCAATCTGCCTGTAAATATAACTGACTTTGAGGGCCATTGGGGGACAATCTGTGACAAATTAAAAATGTTTTATTGGGAGTTAAGGGGAAGTGTAATTTGTGTCAGTATTTTTAAAATGTGATTAATTCACCATAATTATGAACATAATAAAAAAGAAGAAAGAGAAAGAAAAGAGATGTTACTCCCAGCAGCCATTGCGGTTTTACCTTCTGTGTTGCGGAGATGGCCGCTCTCCAGAGTAGTGCTCGCTCGCGGGCTCGGACTCGGACTCTTCTGGGGTTTGGTTGTAGTTCTCCTGGTCTCCCTCCGGGGGGGTGGAGTCGGCCCCCCGGTGCTTTTCGATTTCCAGGTGGATGTCGCTGGGGGAGGGCGGGCAGGGGGAGGAGCCGGAGCCGGTGTGGGCGGAGTCGGAGTCGCCGTCGTCTGACAGCTTCTCGCTCCAGGCGGTGACCAGCTGCTGCAGGCCGCTGATGCGCTCCATGACGCTGTCTAGTGCGGAGAACACGTCGTCGTCGTCGGCGGCGTCCTCCCCCCCCTCCCTGTCCACTCGGGGGGGTCGCTCACGGTGCGCCCGTGCGCCGGCCCCCCCGGGACGTTGTCGTAGACGCTGCCGCGCTTGCCGGTTGGCGACGCCAGCGGGCTGCAGACCAGGCCGCGCTCCTTCGACCCACTGCTCAGGCACTGCCGGCCGTGGTAACCGTGGAAACTGCCCGTCCGCCAGTTGACAGAGGTGTTGTCGATGGGGCACAGGACGCTGTGGGTCAGCGCCGCGGGGAACGTCCCGGGCTTGTGGCCCGGCGGGACCTGGAAGGCCACGTGCTCCTGGCGGTGGTTCTGGTTCTGGTTCTGGTTCTGGTAGGCCTGGTCGTCCGCGTGCCGGGTCGGGCTCTGGCTGAGGGGCGGGGCCCGTTGCCGGTGGCTGCGGACCCGGGTCACGGGACTGGGCGTGCTGACGGTGCTGCTGGGCAGGGAGGGGCTGGCGCTCCCCGAGCCGGGGGGGGAGGGCGGGGGGCTGGCGGGCCCGTCGGGCCCGTCCCGAAGCTCGGACAGGTCCAGGCAGCGCAGGCGCGCCAGCTTCTCCTCGTCGAATCCGTCCTGCAGCACCGGCCCGCTGATCAGCACCCGGGCCTTGTTGCCGTGAGACGGAGGCCTCAGCGTGCCGCCACGGAGACGCAGCTTCTCCATCTTACGCATCAGGCTCCGCCCCCTCTTCCTGGGCGGCCTGTCCGCCAGGCGCTCCTCGCTCCCCGGGCCGGGGGGTCGCCGGGCGACGGGGGGGCGCTGAGGGACCCGTCCAGGGAGGGGGGCTGGCAGGAGGAGCGGGAGGAGCTCCGGCTGGTTTCGGGGTCCTCCGGGGTTTTCGGGGTGCCGCAGCCGCCGTTGCTCTCGCCGGAGCTGTGCGGCGAGCCGGCCTCGTCGCGGAAGGGCGGTTCCCGCGGCGACGGCGTGTCCGCGCCGGGCTGTCGGGCGAGGGCAGGAACTCCAGGCCCTCCTGCCGGGACCAGCGCCGGGTCCCCCGCTCGAAGGCCCACCGGGCGCTGATGGCGCACGGCTCGTCCTCCTCCGAGTCTTCGCTCTGGATGGGGGGACGCGGAACAACTCTGTCCCCCAAACCAAACCTCCAAAACAACCAGCTCACCCCCTCCCAGCCTGAGTCACCCCCTCCCAGCCCGGCTCACCCCCTCCCAGCTCAGCTCACCCCCTCCCAGCCCGGCTCACCCCCTCCCAGCCCAGCCCACCCCCTCCCAGCCTGAGTCACCCCCTCCCATCCCATCCCAGCCTGAGTCACCCCCTCCCCCCTCCCAGCCCGGCTCACCCCCTCCCAGCCCGGGTCACCCCCCTCCCATCCCGGCTCACCCCTTCCCAGCTCAGCCCGCGTCACCCCCTGCTCTCCACACAGTTCCCAAACTTAGCGGACCCGTTTAACGTCCGTGGCTCGGCGCCGGAACTTACCCTCCTCCTGGACCGGTGCGTCTCCAGCTTCATCTCCACGCACCTGTTTAAGGTGTTCAACCTCCTGAAAGGCACAGGCGTTTAGTTAACGTGATGAAAGAAAGCGCTAACAGCTCTCATCTCTGTTCCAGCGCACGCACTCCAGGCCCCAGAAAAAGACCCGTTTCGCCCCGCAATAACCAGAAGGGAATACCTGCAGAGTGAGTCTACGGCGTCTTTATCCAAAAACTGGTGGTCGCTCTTCACCCAGTCTATATCAATGGGAAACTGGGAGTCTGGAGCACAAAGAAAGAGCAGATAAGAGGATAACTTTGCATTATTAACTGTGGGTTATCATCCGCGTGCTTAATAAAACTTCAGTGCCTCACACACTTCTGAGATGAAAGCGCGGAATATTTACCTCTGAACAACTGCACGTACTGGGGGAAGCCCGCTGCCCTGAGCCAATCACACGCTTCCTTTGCTTCAATTTCTGAAACGAGCGAATAAATTAAACAGAATTAGACATAGGATAAGACATAGGACACACATACATGCGTATATACATATGTGCGCAATATTGGGCAGTTTTTCAGCTTCTTGTCCTTTTCATGTATGGTTATTCGGGGGAATCCCCCCCCCCCCTTTACCTTTCCAGATTCCCTAAAACGCAGCACCGCCAGGAGCAGATGGTGAGACTTTATTTATTTATCTATTTATTTATTTATTTTTTAACGCGCCAGTGGTTGGTGAAACCCAGCACCGGGGCAGTAGCGGCTGTCCCCTAGGCAACAGGGTCACTGGGAGACAGCCGAAGGGGGGGGGGGCGGCTGCACGGGGCAGATGGCTCGGAAATGTAAACAGGGAGATTTCAGTGTACATCGTGTCGTCGGCGCGCTTTGCTGATGCGGGGGGGTGGGGGGGGGGGGGATTGGCATGCTCTAGCAGCACATGAGGTGGTCAGGCTCACGCCGTTACTGCCTGTACTGCCTGTACTCCATGCCTTCTGCGATTCACACACTGGCACACGTGCTTCTGTTCCTGCTTCGCTGTTGGGGCCAGCGTGCGCACACAGAGCGGACAAGCCAACGCCAGCTGATAGAGAGACCTGAGGATCTGCAGCACAGTCGGCCGTGATTTCACCCTGTGCTTGCAGAAGGAAATTAGGACCTCGGGGTAAAAGCTGGAACACGCCGTAATGTGTTTGAAGAGATTCTGAGGGGTTTTTGGTGTTATTTCAGAGTAGCTGTATGTTTTCCCTGGGCCCTGACAGTCACTGTGTGCAATGAGGAGCGGTTTAGATGCTTACTGTACTTTCTGATAAGCTGCTGGCTTTGAAATGGATGGTATTGGAGTCCTTCGGGAGTTTGTGGTCTGAAGTTAAAGAATGCACTTCCTGTGTCTCCAAGCCAGTCTGTACAGTGAAATTAATCCTCCAGAGGAGGTACGTGTGTTTATTACCCGATTATGTAATCTTAAAATAATATAATCTTATTTTCCACTGGAACTGTTTCCTGTGGCGGTTGTGACCTGACACCGCTGTGCTCAAAAGAAGAACTACCAGCGTGATATAAAAGCTGATATTAATGTGAATAAACTCTAACAAAATTAATCTGTTCGTATGTGCAGCCTCTGAAAACCTAATATTGCTTCACAAGCTGCTTTGGATTTACTTGATGTGTGCAGTCTTGCTTGCAAGTCCCCAAACATTCCTGTGCCAGTCATTATAAATCTGACTGGTTTTCAGAAAATTAAGTATCTAAAATAGCCGATCTTTCCGATCGAAAACATACCCTGGAACACTGGAATGATATCAAAAAGACTCCCAGAAAGTGCACTGTCCCTTTAAAGCTATGGTATGGCGGTGTCTTGAATGATTTTCTGAAGGCTGGAACTGGCCAGGATGTTGAACAGAAGATTCCTGTAGTCATGCCAACGTAACGTACAGCACACAGTTACATAAATGCGACCGCACCGGCGAGCCCCAAACTTTAATCAGCCCGGCGGGGAGAGGCACTTCCTCTCCTAAGTGCTTGGGGCTGGCGCACAGGAAGTCACGCAGGAAGTCGTGCCTCCAGGCCTGGGCGCTGATGGCCGATGTGGGCCGTGATTAAACCCGCCCCCCTCAGGAGTCTCAGGAAGTCTGATCACCGCTCAGGGCCGGGGGGGGGAGTCGGGGGCAGAGCTAGGTGCCGGCCAGGCTGTGCAGATCTGCTCATAGCACAGGCGGCTTCATTAAGCAGCGACCGCACCTCCGGTGGCCCGAGCCTCTCCAGAGTGTACTGCTGACACGCTTTACCAGAGCGTACTGCTAACACGCTTTACAGACACACCCCAGAGCGTACTGCTAACACGCTTTACAGACACACCCCAGAGCGTACTGCTAACACGCTTTACAGACACACCCCAGAGCGTACTGCTAACACGCTTTACAGACACACCCCAGAGCATACTGCTGACATGCTTTACAGATACAAACCAGAGCGTACTGCTGACACGCTTTACAGACACAAACCAGAGCGTACTGCTGACACGCTTTACCAGAGCGTACTGCTAACATGCTTTACAGACACACCCCAGAGCGTACTGCTGACACGCTTTACAGACACACCCCAGAGCGTACTGCTAACACGCTTTACCAGAGCGTACTGCTAACATGCTTTACAGACACACCCCAGAGCGTACTGCTGACACGCTTTACAGACACACCCCAGAGCGTACTGCTAACACGCTTTACAGACACACCCCAGAGCGTACTGCTAACACGCTTTACAGACACACCCCAGAGCATACTGCTGACATGCTTTACAGATACAAACCAGAGCGTACTGCTGACACGCTTTACAGACACACCCCAGAGCGTACTGCTAACACGCTTTACCAGAGCGTACTGCTAACATGCTTTACAGACACACCCCAGAGCGTACTGCTAACACGCTTTACAGACACACCCCAGAGCGTACTGCTGACACGCTTTACAGACACACCCCAGAGTGTACTGCTAACACGCTTTACAGACACACCCCAGAGCGTACTGCTGACACGCTTTACAGACACACCCCCAGAGTGTACTGCTAACACGCTTTACAGACACACCCCAGAGCGTACTGCTGACACGCTTTACAGACACACCCCAGAGTGTACTGCTAACACGCTTTACAGACACACCCCAGAGCGTACTGCTAACACACTTTACAGACACAAACCAGAGTGTGTCTCTAACACACTTTACAGGCACACCCCAGAGTGTGTCTCTAACACACTTTACAGACACACCCCAGAGCGTACCGCCAACACACTTTACAGGCACACCCGAGTGTACCACTAAAACTTTACAGACACACCCCAGAGCGTACCGCCAACACACTTTACAGGCACACCCGAGTGTACCACTAACACAATTTTCAAACACACCCAAGGCGTACCGCCAACACACTTTCCTTACAGTCACCTTAGTCGTGCTCCAGTGACCGCGCTGCTACATTGGTTTCTGTGGGCAGCATCTCTTAAAAAGAGTAAACTGACAGGAGAAAAGCATCTTCAAGGCCTCAGTGGAACTTCTTGCAGCACACCTGACTCGTTTCTAACCCTAAACGGATCCTGACAGTAACGCGGCGCTCACAGAAATTCCCCCGGTGTGTGAAGGGAGGATTCAGTCTAGCGGTCGGATAAAACGTCAGACAGCGCAATACTTCCATCACCTTTTTTTTGTAGCGATTATCAGTTATTAAAGATTCAGGCTATTCAAATGCGTGAATGCTGAGACCAGAAGTCAGACAGGCTATTCACCGGTCTCCAAGCAAATATATGTTTGCATAGATACAGGAGCACTGAGCTCAGAAGATATTTTACTTTTGTTTTATTTTCTGTGTTGAATTAAGCAGCACATTTAATTTTTTTTTAAAGTCCCACCTTGTCGGTATCCTCTAAATTCATGGAAAGCAGAAAGCGGTTTGGACGAAAGCCAGTCTATGACTCACCGACTACAGTTGGCAGAAAGCTAAGTGTGACATCATCCATGTAACCGTTCATATCGCTGTGTTTGTACCCCCGGTTACCAACAACAGCCTATGCAATTCAGTCCTGACAGAAGAATCACAGGGTCCGAGCGTGACTATAATTACAGAACATCATTATCATGTTTTAATTACAGAAATTAAACCTAAAACATGTCAATTTAACAATTAGAATGGATGAAGAGAAACACAGAATCATAGAAAGCATATAAATTAATCCTCTAATCATTGTTTACATATTCCTTTTTCGATAGAGTAGTTTAGTTGTCCTTTCCTTTTTAATTTTTGGCATTGTTATTGTCCCTCATTAAAGTAAAGTGCAAGAGTCTGATGAGCTTCAGTAGCAGATTTGATAACTAGCATACATATTTTACTGTTTTCTGAAGTAGATAAGTTCCAGAACATGATGTCAAAAAGATAAAGAGAAGACTAATGGTATAATACTACCAAGCTGTACCGGCTTCCACGACCACTTTCAGTAGATATTTTGTGATATTATAACTTTCAGGGAAGAAATACTTTTTCCAGTACCTTGCATTAAGCATTACAATGACCTCATTAATACATTAATGACCTCATGTCATGACACACAACATAATATTGTAATTTATTCCCTTGTCCATAGTTATTTGACAATTGAAATGTTAGTCCTTATCAAGACCAGCTTATGACTGAGTGTATGAGGTAAAATACCATAAGTGCAGAAAGAGTCCTAAACCACATATAAACTCGCACCACCCAAAACCCATGTGCAGCTCCCTGGACTTCACACTGAAGTAAAATACATTCAGAATTTTACAAGTGCTTCTGCCCATTTAATTTCCTGTGTTATTTGAAAGGATCCCTACGTCTTATTACACTTATCTACGAAAATGAAAGATTTTGGGTGTAAACCAGTTACAGATCAGCATCTTTACAGATTACTTTCTTATTTACTATCATGTATCTTTATCAAAATTTGCACCATCTTGACTCCAGCATGGACATGACCGTTACTTTGATTAAATAAAAGTATCAAAGATCTTTTTGAGGAAAAAAATAAAACAAAACAGAACTTTGACTTACTTGTTATTATCATTACTGTGAAGTTGCACCTCGGGAGGAAAACAGATTAAAACAAGATATTCTTAAACAAAAACAAAAAATGTGAACAGAAAAGATTAAATGCCGTAGCATACTTTATTTCTTAAGTAAACACAAATGCCAAGCCGGTCTTCTTGGGCATAATGGCATGGCAATGGAATCGATGCGAGAGAATTCCCTTTTCCCTCCGGTGGACCAGTCCAACTGCGAGGGTGGCACCTCAGAGTACGGATTTGTTAAAAGATTAAAATAAAACACCAACAGCGGTTGAATGCCATGCAACGTCTTTGTGGAAACATCTAAATAATATACCCAGAGGAGGAAAAAAAACACCATAAATATATTTGCCAATAAATTCGCGAAGACATAGTTCAAACAGTTAAACAAATTCCCACTCCCCAATGAAGTGTGTGGTTTCTTCCAGGACAGTGTCCAATTTATATTATGACCCCAGATATCTATCCCACAGACACCTTGAAAACAGTGTCCCCTGAGGGATGACTTTCTAGTACCGCTGCTTAGCATAGGAGACTAGTGAATCATCCCTGCAAGACGGCCACTTATTAAGATAAATGACTTATCGTTCCCATGCGCCTTCCTCCAGGTCCAAGGAAGTGCAGTGTGTCAACTCACTGAAAAAAACATATAAATATAAATATGTATACATATATATATATATATATATATATATATATATATATATAAAAAGAATACCTGTCTGTTATCTCTGTTGTCTGGATGTTGATGTGGATGTGCATGGATTTTAAACTGTCGTCCTTTCTGGTTGTCAGCCAAATAGAACATCAGTGACCTCAGGGCAGGGTTGGAGCTGATCCCAGTGGGAATGCTGTGGGAATGTTGTGGGAATGTCGAGGGAATGCTGTGGGAAGGTTGTGGGAATGTTGAGGAAATGTTGTGGGAATGCTGTGGGAATGTTGTGGGAATGCTGCGAGAGCCAGCTGCTGTTCATCGCATATCTTTCCCATGATCACAGCTGGGAAACGCCCTCTGCCCAGGTCCTGGTTCCCACAACACTAGTGTGTATTCAGGAAAGTAAATAAATTAAACAACAAGAGTGAAAAAGCCTGACCAAGCCACAGAGGACTCTGGGATTCTGTGTACTGCGTGTGCATTTATGCATGAGGTTGTGGGTTCCCGAATCTAGAGGGGGCTTCGAGGTTATAGCGCTTTTTAAGTCCTTTCACCGGTAACATCGCGGCAGGCGCACAAACCCTGTTCAGTCTGCTACCTTCAGCAAGCGCACGTTTTCATAAACCACCGGCTTTTTTTCACCCTTGTTTTAGTTGCTCCTTGTGCTCTAAACAACGTGTTTCTTGCCATCATGTTGATCGTATGAATAAAGGATATTTAATCATACGAATGGTCCAGATTCAGTCTAAGTTAAGGCCAGAGCGTGTTCAGGTTTAATCTGGGCCTACTGTAAGCGGGTCCTTGTTTTATAGCACGGCACGTTTAACGCAGGATGAAGACCAAACGCTAATGGCTGCCCTTAAACCATCAGGTTATTGAGGGAGCCGATCACCGCTAATAGTTTTTGACTTCAAGGCTTCATCAAGATTCATTCCTGGGATTCCCATTAGTGTTAATGAGTTCCATTTAAAACAGAGGATGTTTAATTATGGCCCCTTAAATGTGAAAACCCTGTAAAGTTTACAACTTTGTCGCATTTGCTCGCAGGTTGAGAGACGGGAGGAACCGCAGATGACTTCAGTTCAAGCCTCCAGAGGTAAACTGCTTATTGTTGACTTTCCAGGAAACTTTATCCGTGTCATAGGAAAAAAAGGAGCATTTTCAGTCTCTCCAAGGTCACTCTCAGCCTTATAACTGAAGATCATTCCACACATCAGACAGCAAACCAAACAGCTTCCTGCTGATTTAAAGAACCAAACACATTTGTACTAATTCAGGTTTTGGTATTCTAAAAAATTGTTTGAAGTTATATTTCTATGGTTTTATGTTTCTGATCTTAGGGCTTGTCATGGGTGTTATCTGTATGTATTTAAGTTAATTTGCACTAGTGTTAGTTGTAGTAGTGCTGCTGCATCAGTATTTGCTGGTCTGGTAAAGTTGTTGGCCAGCTCAGGCAGCATTGCTCATGTTGATCAGGAGAACACACTCATAATTCTCCTGTACTGTACTGTAGGTCTCTCTGGATAGTTCATTCTGATGAATGAGCATAACATAACACACATACGCCTCATTCACACACTGAACCAGTGTGGATTGTTAAAGCTGGGCATGAATTTAAACGTCCAGTGTTAACATTTCAATCAAATTGCAACTGTTCAAGCAACTGTTCAACATGTAGCCTTTTTAAAAGCTGGATAAAAACAGGTCTACAGTACGTCCATAACTAAGTGCTTGTGACAGCAGAGTTGGTTTTAGTCTGCTCCTGATTGGTTGTTGTGTTCTGAAGGTCCCAACCATTTATTTTACGAGCGAATGGATTCAATGACTGTAGACAGAGTGTTCCACCCCCAAACAGTGCCCCACCCCCACACACTGATTTTCGCACACCTCAACCCCCCCCCCCCCCCCCCCCTCCACCAGGCAACAGTGCCCAGAAGTTCCATTTCACTTACACAAGCAGTCCTGGAAAGTTTAAATAATCCTGTGAAAAATATCCATGTGTCAGTTATGACCCAGCTGCCCCATTCATAAAATATGCTTTTTAAAATGAAAACAAGGGTACGTACACCTAAGGTAGTCAAGAGGGGGAAAAAAAGAATTTTATCGAAGGCATTATGATAAAATCTTTGGGGCTTGTGTCTCACAATGATTAATAATGTAAAGTGAGCATCTTTTATGAATGTTCAGTATTTACTGCATTTGAAGCTTGTTTGATCTGTGCAGCTCTGTTTTAAATAACACCACAGTCCACGTCTGTTAAAAATGATAAAATGATAAAATACAGCATAAAGTCCCTGTAGTGAATATATATGGATTTCCATTTTCATTTCATTTCATGAAATGTTATGTGGTCATTGTGTAATTTGTACTTCAGTCAATTCCTGCCAAGTTGAGTTTTTGCTCATTATTTCCCTACATTTTTGAATGCCAATGCTGAAATATAAAACCGTTTTCATTTTCTATATTTGGATCAATACATTATGATTCAAAAAGTTATTTGATTGAATCAGCTCTCTTCCTCCTGGGATTTGCTTCTGTTAGTGGTCAAACCCGAGCTCCATGTTGTGTGATAATTATTATTAGTTTTTTTGGATTTGGCAAAATGGAACCCCTTCTGCATTCTCTTCAGCTTTCTACCTGTAAGGGGACAAGTGGATTTTAATTGTTTATCAGCTGTTTTCCTTTTTTGTTGAAAGCCCCTCAGACCTTGGGACCTCCTGGGTTACCCTGGAGACACCTGTCTCTTGACAATTCCTTGTCTGAAGAAGATCTCTTCAATTTTCTTAAAAGATATTGATGCCCCAGAATGATTGGAGTTTCTCGAATGGGTGTTTGTTTACTCCTTATATTCTGATTAAAGGTTTTTTTTTTCCTTCAATATTCTTTGCAGAAGCCCATCAAGGAAAATCAGTCGGCAGGAGAACACAAGCGATTGGACTGTTTATAAGTTGACTGCCTACTGCCGGTGAGCTAAGTTTATTTTTTAAAAACTTGTGTCTCAGAAATGAAACAAATTTTAACTGCATGAGCAAGTTAGGGTTAGTGCATTGGGCCGTCGGCCGCTTGCTGAGTCTCTCTATGCTGACCCCTGCGGTTGGTAGCAGCAGTGCTGGCCGCTGGTCACCACGGAAACGGGTTACGCAAGTCAAGCCTTCCTTTTCCAAGCAGGGAAAGCACTTCTGCAGATGAAGAATTTAGTCTCCTGCCTGGAGGCTGTGTGTGTGTGTGTGTGTGTGTGTGTGTTGTTTCTGTGTGTGTATGTTTGTAAGTACGTGTGTGTGTGTGTGTGTGTGCCTGCTTGTGTGTGTGTGTGTGTGTGTGTGTGTGTGTGTGTGAGAGAGTATGTGTGCATGTGCCTGTATGTGTGTGTGTATGTGTGTCTGTGTGTGTGAGAGTGTGTGTGTGTGTGTGTATGTATGTGTGTGGGTGTGTGTGTATGAGAGTGTGTGTGTGCCAGCCTGTAGTCTAAATCCCAGCTCTGATTCTCTGGGCTGGTATTTCCGATGCAACAGGAAGCCGTCTGGCCCAGTACTGCCTGTCCTGGGCAGATCGCTCTTATAATCACATGCATTTGGGCAGATCTGTCTTTTAATCACATGCATTTGGGCAGATCTGTCTTTTAATCACATCCATTTGGGCAGATCTGTCTTTTAATCACATCCATTTGGGCAGATCTGTCTATTAATCACATCCATTTCTGTAGATCATTCTTAATCACATCCATTTGGGCAGATCACTCTATAATTACATCCAGTTCCGGAGATCATTCTTAATCACATCCATTAAGCATTTCACTTTTAAAAATCACATCCCTTTGGGCAGATTGCTCCATTATAGACAGCTTTCCCTGCCGTTGGCTGGGAATGAGGTCGTGCTGAATAACTCAAGCGGTTATTCTTGTACACAGTACACTGGATGGTCCATGAAGACCCTCTCCTCCTTTCTTACCCTGTGTGCCCGTTTTAGGATGTTTGAAATATGGGGTGTGCGTGAAACGCACCCCAGAAACGGGACGGAGGCTGAGCAGTTCCACATGCCGCGGGAGGCCGAGATCCTGGCCTGGTGTTGGGTAACAGAGCCTCTACGGGGACTGAACCTCAGCTCACCGGTGAGAGTACAAACTGTTCAGCATCAGCCTCCAGAACAGCAAATCCCCCCCCCCCCCCCCCCCCCCATGACTCCAAAGCGTTAACAGAGCAGGAGTTTATAACTGCTTAAAAGTTATCGGTGTACCCCGCACACTGTGAATATAGACGGCAGATTCAGAGTACTTCAGTCAGGGCTGGCAGGATCGAATTCTGGCACCCAAAAAAAAAAACAGTTTATTTACAATTTCCATTTGTTAATTATCCAATTAAAGTTCACAGAATTGATATAACGGGGCAGTTTTGGAGGCCGTCTGTGTTTGTGCCAAGGCACGAACCGTCTCGCTGTTCAGACTGTTTATTCTGTGCCTCTGCTGAGATCCTCAGAAGCGCTTTCTGACTGCAATGCAGATTATCTGGAGTTTATAGTTTATGAGCCTCATTGTCAACAATTTTCTGAGGTAACATTCATTTCTCTTGGAAAATTAGCTGGACTGTGCTGTGCTAGATTAGCTAGACTGTGCTGTGCTGGATTAGATAGACTGTGTTGCCCTGGATTAACTGGGCTGTGTTGCGCTGGATTAGCTGGACTGTGTTGTACTGGATAAACTAGGACTGTGTTGTGCTGGATTAGCTGGACTGTGTCATGCTGTATTAGCTGGACTGTGCTGTGCTGGATTAGCTGGACTGTGTTGTGCTGGATTAGCTGGACTGTGTTGTGCTGGATTAGCTGGACTGTGTCATGCTGGATTAGCTGGACTGTGCTGTGCTAGATTAGCTAGACTGTGCTGTGCTGGATTAGATAGACTGTGTTGCCCTGGATTAACTGGGCTGTGTTGCGCTGGATGAACTAGGACTGTGTTGTGCTGGATTAGCTGGACTGTGTCATGCTGTATTAGCTGGACTGTGCTGTGCTGGATTAGCTGGACTGTGTTGTGCTGGATTAGCTGGACTGTGTCGTGCTGGATTAGCTGGACTGTGCTGTGCTGGATTAGCTGGAATGTGTTGTGCTGGATTAGCTGGACTGTGTTGTGCTGGATTAACTGGACTGTGTTGAGCTGGATTAGCTGGACTGTGTTGTGACTGTGCCCCAACACTCTCCAAATATACGTTCAAGGCTGTGCTATTTGGGATTGTAACACATGCTTTTTTAGATTGAATTTTTAAAAATTCTTTGATAATAATGAGTAGGCGTAATTACCCTGTCATTCACTCTGATTGATGGCTGGGGCCACATGGCAGCACATTATGACTGAATCAAACCCGAATCCAGCTCAGCAGATGTGATGGTATATTTGGGAAAATTAGATTCTTTTGTGAAGTTTTCAATTCCACGTTTAGCGGGCTTTTATTCTGACAGCGTGAGTCACGGTTTGAGTGAACCAAACTGCCGACAGGTGTACAGATCCTGAAGGTAGTGTCAGAGCACATCTGTTTCCCTGAGTATGTTAAAACAAAAAAAAAAACACTGAATGGATTTAGCACATTAAATAATTTTTAAAAAATGACACATTCAATTTAGGAATAATTAGCATGAAGGAGCCACAATACAGAAGTGGCAGTGACTGAGGGAGGCCGCAGCTGAACAAAGCAGCACATAAAATGCAGAAACAGAAGAAGAAGAAGAGCTCGCCGTTTGTCTCTTGCCTCAGTTTGATGGCAGCTGCTCGGCACACAGCACTAAGAGCCAGAGCACACAGACTGAGCTCTCAGTGTGCAAACATTTTACTGCCCAATCTGCCTAATCTCCCCTTCTCAACGCCGCTTAGCAGAGTTACACACACACTGAGCGCTCACACGCACTCTCTCTCTCTCACACACACACACACACACGAGCGCTCACACGCACTCTCTCTCTCACACACACACACACACACACACACATGAGCGCTCACACGCACTCTCTCTCTCACACACACACACACACACACGAGCGCTCACGCACTCACACACACACACACACACAGAGCACTCACTCACTCACGCGCACACACACACACACACTCACAGAGCACTCACTCACTCTCTCACACACACACACACACACCACACACACACACACACGCCTGCTCGATACGACCTCCACCCCCCTCTTTCGTTTGCTTGTTCTCTCACGGCGATGTCAAATAACATCCTGTCTGAAAACTACGCAACCAGACAAACCCAAAACTGACCTTAAAATAGAGCTTAGGGTCATTCACAAAAAAAGGAAGGAAGATTTTTTGTGTCTGTATATTAACCCGTTTTGAGAACAGACTGAACTCACTTAGCGCTGAAACAGAATAGAAACAGAATTGTCACTGAGGTGACATTACAGAAGTCCCAGCTGTGCATCAAGGGGATGTGGAAACCTATGAGGAAAACTCCAATGTTCAGTTACAAACATTCTAATCACATTACTGTGACCTATCACCTTAAAGGGTTAAGGGCATATACAAATCAGTCGCACAAGACAAGCTTCGGATTCAGCCGAGCCAACTTTAAGGTCTAAAAATCCAGGAAACAGGAATGGGTGTGGTGTGAAATCTGTGATCACTGGTGGACACAAGAGCCTTTTTAAAGGGTAATTTAGCTTCAGTCCCCCGCTTTGCAATCCCCACAGTTTTAATAAAATTGAGGAAATATAGGCCTACCACAATGAAAGTAGTCAAAAGGAGGAATGACAAATGTTTAACTGACAGGAAATGGCTCATTTTCATTCTCATCATTTAAAAAAATAACACAACAAACAACACGATGGCTCCAGATTTAACTCCAGATTTGTAATAAAATAGTAAATATACAGCACCAGCAAGATATTACATACAGCATGATTAACCTGTATTGTACAGATAAATTGGGATCTGTTAAACGTTCAATTATATTCAAACAGGTATATTTTCCTCTTTGAAGAACACCGGCTGCCAGAGGATGACAGACATGCAGAAGCTCTGAGGAGGTGAGGCGTTTATCTGCAGATTACACGCGTCAAAGTTTTCTGTAATGTGTTTTGAAAATGATTTGTGATCCCGACTGCAAATTGTCATAATGCTGTCGTGAAACAAGCCTCACAATTCAGTGTAAATGCTTCTCTTATATAACATCTGAGAGGATAAAAAAGCACAAAGAATCACAGCCTCATAATCATCATATCTTTGGTTATGGTCAAATTAGCAAGGCAGTTGCACTTTTATCATAACTACATATTTCAGAGTAACTTCAATTACACCCATTTATGTCCCAAACTGCTCTAAATCAGTAGCTTACGCTAATTTGAAATGTGCTTGCATTAAGTGTTTTAAATATACACACATATCACACACTTTACCAAACAGTAGCTAGACTGTGCTAAACTCTTACTCCATTAAAGAAACATTTTTCAGTCAGTGAATATGGCCCTTCACGAGTCCAGGGGTCACATGACTCTGTCATGGGAAACTACAATTCAGTCAGTGGCCTGTGGCACATTTATAGCAAACCCACATATATAAAAAAATTAGGAGTATAAAATCCTGTGGTGTTTAAAATGCCCATTTATGGCAAATGTCTCTGCAGAAAAAAATCCCTATCTAATCAACTTTATCATGCCATTCAGAGTGGGTTGGCTTCCTGTTTAGGTCTATGGTACAGTCTGGACGAAAAAGAGAGGGAGTGAGAGGGAAATAGAGAGATGTAGTGTTAGATAGAGAGAGACAGAGGGAGTGAATTAGGGAGGGAGAGGGAGAGAGAGAGAGCGCTAGAGAGAGAAACCATAAAGACCAGCAAGATGGCAGAAAAAAAATCTTACATGTATTCAATTTTGATGATCCTTGAGCCCAACCTTCTTTGTGTTTAATCCCTCATGTACAAACAGTGTTATAATAACAACCTGTCACTATCTAACCCTTTATTTGGACGTTTTCACAAAATGTGCCTTTCACAAGGTTCTTTCAGCCCCCTGCAGAGAGTAATCGCTTCTCTTTTGTTGAGTTATAGACCAGTTTTGAAGTGTTAATGTTGGGCCTAGCCTGTACTAACATGTGTTAACATCCATGCATTTCCCTGGGTAATTACATCTTGGGCGCTTTGTGCTGTAATTGGCTCCTAGTACAGTGCACTTTTGAGTGCACCGAAGCTTCTGTCACCTATTTCTAAATGTACAATGGAAACAGTGTGAACTTCAGGTATGACCTGATACCGTTTCTTTCAGTTAATGAGGATAGTGTAGGACTATAGCAGGATGACCTTACTGTCATGAACATGAGCTCCTCCATACTCTGATCGATCAGTAAAGATGGCGGTTCTGAATCGTCCCGTCCTGCAGTCGGGAGCCAAATGCCAAAGTTCAAAATAATCAAAGATATGGAATACGGAGCCGAAGTGGCGAGCGATGACGCAACAGGTCAAAGGTCAAAGGTCAAATGATCAGGCTGGATCAGGCAGATATTACCCTTCTCACATTGATATAGAAAGTTAGGTGTGGCTAAAATCAAGAAGCAAAGGCCATGTAGACCCTAACTGTAGCCCTCTTGGTATGAAGCACTGCCATTAACCAGCGTGCCCTGTGAGTCAAACCCTGCCCAATTTCTTTTCTTTTTTTTCTTTCTTTCTCTCTTTCTTTTCTTGCTTATTAATAGGGATTGCCTTCCTGCCAGCCGGTCTATCTCGCCCATCTGTACGGGACTCTAAGCCAAATGTTCCGGAGTCTTCCAGCGGAACTGATAACGGCTTCGTCTTTCCGCTCCTCACACTGCCACACCATCGCAGCCCAAAACCCGAGACCGGGCAGTCCTCCCTGTTCTGCTCTTTTCTCCCGACGAGGTTCAACGCACTGCAGCACAGCTCGCAGTGCGCGCCTGGAGATGTGTGTTCGGTTGGTGTGTTCCAAGGCTGCGTGAAATATAAATTGATCTCAAAGCTCAAAGTCTTAGAAAACAGACTGCCTCATAGAAAGCAGGCTGCATATAACATATCCAACAATGTGTCAAGGGGTCACTGTTGTTGCTCAGTGAGAATATACACCATATGCATGGGGAATAATTGCTTATGTCGCATACAGCGGTTGCCATAGCGATGACCGGGCTGGAGACGGCAGGGGTGGAGACCTGGAAACAGGCGAGCGTGAGCTGGAGCCCATACCTGCAGACACAGGTGTCCCACAGAATGCTGGCCAGCAAGGAGTTTAATATTTAATTAACCTGCATTCCCTTAATTAAGGCCAATCCCCCTCCACCCAAAAAAATTATTAATTCATTTTGTCTGCAGTGGGCAGCGATGGTGGCATGCTGGTCCAACCTGCCCCCCCCACCCCACGCTGGCTCACCTGCCTCCCCAGGTAAGAGTGAAAAGGAACACGCACAGGACACTACTAGCATACAGAGCACTAAAATACACACGCAGGTTTGCTGTGTTCTTAGAGCCCTGCCACAGAGGCGGCGATGTGTGTTTGCGCTCTCACGCAGTCGTGTGAGAGTATAATCCAGACGGACGGGACAGAACGAGCTGCCTGTCTGCGTTTGTTTAGCATTTCTCTGATTTCTCTGAAACACTCAGCGAGGTAAACAAAAAAAAACGGCGCTTCTGCAGATTGCACCCGCCATCATTAAGCCACTTGACGTGATGACAGATTTATGGAGGAAAGAAAAAAAAAGAAAAAACGCAGATACTCGTCTTCACTTTCCCGAAGGAAGGCATTCTGCCTGCCCGTGGGTGGTGGGGGGGGAGGGGGTGGGTTTGATGAAAATGTCATGGCGTCTTTTATTATTGAAAATCATCGCGTGCTGAAGATGGTGACATTAAAGCCCGGCTTGCAGCCGTGAGCGGAAGGCGAGCCGTGTGGAAGTCGGAGCTTCTCCACCGCCGCCGGGTCGCCAGCGTCCGGCCCGGCTATTCCTGGCTGCTCCCGCCGAAAAGGCCAGAGCCCGGGGACACATCCATCAGCGTGCGCCGGGGGGCATACAGGCAGCCACGCGTGTGTGTCACGCGCATTCTCAGCGATGGTGTGTGGGCTTCCCGTGATCCTCTCCTCTGTGAGCGGAGGGTCAGAGGGCGTGCGCTGATCCGAGGAGAGGTATGTGAGAATGAAACCTGACAGAATTAGCGGTCGTTCACTGACGTGGGGCAGCCTTGCGGGAAACAGCGCTGCTAGCAGGAAGCTGCCTTCATGTCCTGACATCAGCGCCTAGGAGACAGTGTACCTGTTCCATGAAGCTGTGACGTCACAGTGATGTCACAGTGGTGCAAGCTGTGGCAAGCTGTGGCAGAAATGGCCTGGAGTATGGCAGGCTGTTTAAGCTTTTATTTTCTATTCTTTTATTATTTTTGATATCAAGAATTCAATTTTAACGAGTATGAATGTGAATTTTAGATAACAAGAATTAAATTTTAACTAGTTACAATTCAAGCAATTTTTCCTGTTCATTTGAATTAAAAGCTTTTTAGGTTCTCAGAAATGAACATGCACACATGTATTGTGATCAAAGAGGTTTCCCTAAACATCCAGCTTAATGTCAACAATTAATGAAAAAAAAATAAAAACAGTAATATGTGTCTGTGATCACCTAAAATGTCTTCACAACTAACATGACACCTAGTGGTTGCAAGAGGTCTGGTAGTACTTCAGGAGTGGGCGCTAAATTAATTTTAGCGAACTGTTTGTTTGTGGAAACCTGAGAACCAACAGAAACGAGGGAAAAGCTGGCGATTGAAGATTCATGGTTATTGCGCTGTCAGTGCGTAACCCGCACTAAGGAAATAAAAAAGCAAGCGTGCGAACAGAGGAAATAACAGAGGAAAATGTCTGCGGTGGAAGTTTCCGGGTCACGCCCAATAAACTGAACTGAGCATTTTGTTTTCACTGTCAGACAACAACAACGTGGCTGAATATTTCACTGGTGGGTGGGGGGGGGGGGGGGGGGGGGTTTTCGGGTGAACACAAACAAATCATCGGTGCGCCTGGACCTCAGGACTGCGCTTTTATTCGCTCACGCCCCTTCAGTCCCAGGTGGGGATTGGGTTGTCAGGCAGTTGTCTGGCTGGCAGCTGCAGCTGAATGCAGCTCTCATCTTCTGCTCAGTGCACTTCACTGCCCCTGAGATATGGACAGCGGACCTGAGAGTCATCTTCTGTGTGTGTGTGTGTGTGTGTGCGTGCGTGTGTGTGTGTGTGTGTGCGCGTGTGTGCGCGTGTGTGTGTGTGCGTGTGCGCGTGTGTGCGTGTGTGTGTGTGTGTGTGCGCGTGTGTGCGCGTGTGTGTGTGTGCGTGTGTGTGTGTGCGTATGTGTATGTGTGTGTGTGTGCATGCGCGCACGTGCGTGTGTGTGTGTGTGTATGTGTGTGTGTTTGCACATGTGTGTTGTGTGGGGGTTCTCAGTGTGTTTGAGGTTTACTGATTTATGTAGCTATCTGTAATGAATGAGCATGTCAGCTATGCAGTTGTGTCATGTTTGATACGTTGCCACATCATACTGTACAGTGGTGGTACATCGCTACTACAGACATTGTACCCAAAGACTGTATCAAATATGAACTAAGTCATTGTGATGTCACCCATTGTCTCTCCATGGGCTTGCTGAAAAGTGTTTTGAAGCCCGGAAAGTGTAATTTGTGGGCGCTGCCATGTTGTACAAATTGGAGCCAGAGACTGTGCACTAGGGGGTATATGGGCCTTATATGGGCATGAAGTCCGGTCATTCAGTAAGCATGCTTGGTTGTACCGCACTGAGCTGCCATGTTGTTTTTTTACCCACCTTCAGTTTGGTCTGTTGAGGTTTAGGGTACACTGTGAAGTGAATTATGACACATTATTTTGTAAAATGCATTATATAAATAATATTTGATTTTGAACTTTGCATTTCTTCTTTCTCCCCCACTTTGTCCATTGCACTCCGCTCAGTTCAATTCCATGCAGAAGTGCTCTATTGACACGACTTGCAAAGCTTTTATGCTGCCAAAGGTTACAAAGTATCGAGCACTATCAATATTTCCGTCTGAAAAAGAAAAATGAAAGCGCAAAGATTTTCAATAAAGAGGTTTTGTGGGAGTAATTACCTTCATAAAGTAATTGAACATATTCCGTTTCTTTCACAGGGATATGCGTCAGAAGGCCATGTATTTTCCTGCTGCTGCTCCACAGCCCGGATTGGAACGGCAACCCCCGCCTCCACAGAGTGGCACAGTCAGGTATTCTCCTGTCCCTCAGTCTCAAACGAGCTGAGTCTGTATGCTTGCAAGGTCTTTCTTACTATTATTAAATTCGTCACACACTCATTATTTGGGTTAGCATGGTGTTGTGATCACACAGATGCCATACTGCCATACTAAACTCAGCTCATGGCTTTCCTCAATAATTATGAAACAATGTACATGTTTTGAACCAAAATTTAATTTTGATATTATTGTGAATATATGTTATTTTGTAGATTTGTACATTTACAAGCTCATACACAGTATATTTTTTACTTCAACCTACGAAACTGTATTTGTTTCACTGAGGGCTGATATTTTTGGTTTTTATGGGAAAGCATTATTTTTGTCTTTTTCGTGCTTATTGCCAGGGGCCAGTGTCTTGCAGTACTGCTCCAGCAGAACATAGATCTGAGACAGTCTAAGGAAACACCTAACAAAAAACAGAGCTTCATTTTGTTTCCTTTCTACTGGAGAGACCAGACCAGTAACTTTAGACTTTTTAAACTCGGATATAGATGACGAACATGTAGATGCTGCAGATGGAGAAATGCCTTGGTCTTTAAGTAGAAATAACTTTTTATTGTGCTGCCAATACTGAGGATGTGGTTATTTCCTGTGAATGGTGATTTATTTATTCTACCTTTCACTGTGTTAAGTTGAGATAAAACAGGCCATTAATTCAAAATCAAGTTATTAGTGAAAGTCTGACAAGCAGGTCTTTTCTCCTATTCTTGTTAATGTGCTCTTTTGTTAGGTTGTACCTGTGGAAATGTTATCCATTGTGTGATTATTTGGTGAGAACTCTCTCTGTCTCTCTCCCCTCTCTCTCTCCCCCTCCATCTCTCTCTCCCCCTCTCTCTTCCTCCATATCTCTCTCTCTCTCTCTCTCTCTCTCTCCCCCCCCCCCCCCCTCTCTCACCTCACTCACTCACTCCCTGTCTTTATATCGATATGGCCGAGGTCCAGACAAGCTAAGGAGCATCACACCCACTTGAACACCCAGACAGGGTGATATCTCAGAAGACTTCACCTCACGGAACCCCATAAATCCCTTAAAAACATCCGGAGTGTTCCTCCCGAGTTCCTCTCGCGCGGCTCGGTCACACGTACGAGGGCCCGGCGCCGGCCCGGGACCGGCTCGTCCTCGTTATCGTGTTCACACGCGTCCTTTCGGGCCGACCACGTCCCGTTATTTACGAGCGGCGGCTCGCGGCCGGCTTATCGGCGCATCGAGCTCCCATCGTCGTGCGTTTCGTTATCCGGAGCGACGCGCGGGCCGCTTCCACGGGCCGGTTTTTATGACGCCGTCTCTCGCTCCTGGCAGATAAGGAGCCTCGGCTTCACCCGCGTGATGGATTCCGCTCAGCGCAAAACACTTCAGCTCCGGGTCAGATGAGGATACGCAGGATGGATACGCAGGACGGATGACTGAGGTGTGCCCAGAGAAGTGTGCTTAGGTTAGTGTGCTCAGGGAAGTGTGCTGAGGTTAGTGTGCTCAGGGAAGTGTGCTAAGGTAAGTGTGCTCAGGGAAGTGTGCTTGGGAAAGTGTGCTCAGGGAAGTGTGCTGAGGTTAGTGTGCTCAGGGAAGTGTGCTCAGGACAGTGTGCTCAGGGAAGTGTGCTGAGGTAAGTGTGCTCAAGGAAGTGTGCTCAGGACAGTGTGCTCTGGAAAGTGTGCTTAGGAAGTGTGCTCAGGAAAGTATGCTTAGGTAAATATGCTCAGGAAAAGAAAGATTTGACTGAAAAACAATAAGAGGAATATGGGCAAGAAGGTAATAACTTCTTTTTTGGGGGGGGGGGGGGGGTTCAATGCTTATCTGGACCTTCTATCCACACCATCCACACTTGTTGAAATTCCCCCGCAATAGTAGCCGACAAGCCAAGCACAAATGCCACCAGGGACCATTTATCCAGGAATCATCTGTTACTACTGAAAGAGTGACACCCACAATGTGCATTTCCTTACTCTGATAATGCGCTCAAAATATATATTTCACACTTCCCCCTTCAAACACCAGTGGAGAAAGATCATTTTCCAAGTTGTGAATGAAAAAGAACAGACATCCATGCATGAAAACAGACTGAACCATCCAACTTTGATTGAGTATAACCTTAAAAAGGACTTTGCCTTCAAAAAAAAAGGATTAGAAAGACTACTGATGCCAGCAATGCAGTGTCAAATAAGGATATTTCTCCATACTTCAAGCTTAGAGAGTAAATGTACATTTGCATATAGCTGCTGTTGTCTAGGCTGACTATAGCCACGTTTGTTAGATGGTTGTCTTTTGTTGTTTGTTGGCTTATCCAATAGGCTGAGCCAGTGTGATGGGCTTGGCCTAGTTGATTGCGTTTGGTGAGTTTTTGCTGGTGTTCGAGCTATAGGAGGCTGTATTTGAGAAAATGGTCCTCGCTCATTGCTCTACAGATGCAAAAGTGTGTAGGCCTATATGTGATGCACAGGGCCTATTGAGATGATTAACCAGGGCCCCCTAATGGTTCAACTCGGCATTGTACTCACCATTATGACATCACTGTGTGGCACAATGTTTGTAGTGGCTATGTACCATTGTGACATCATAGTGTAGTTGGCCCTGTACATTCCATCATGGCTGTTCTCCATGGTAGAGAGTCTGTGGTCTGGGAACTGGGAAATGCTCTTACCCAGACTCACATTAGCAATGTCAACACTGATTTTGGGCTTTCATCTGCTCACTGAGCCAATGAGAAGCTCATAATGCTGAATTTTAACTTCTTCATTAAGTAATAATGCTGAAAATTTCAATAGCTCATTAATATTAAAGCATGGCATTAATAAAAGTTTGTTTCAGTGACAAGTTGCTCCTAGTTAATATGAATACTGAAGGAGCTTACTGGACTGTGTGAAAGTGCATTAAAGTTGCATAGAAGGGGAGGCTTAGTCACAGCCTTTTATGGCTGTTCTGCTAATAAATACAGAGGCTGTCAGGCGTCAAGAAACTCTGCAACTTCCTCTCCAGGCAAGGGCTGCTCCAAATGTCAGCTGAGCAGTAAATGCCAGTCACCGCCTCCATGTTGCTGCCCCAGGCCTGCTTCAGACAGCCAGACACCCGGCCAGACAGAGGCTGCAGCACTGCATGATGGGAAAGCGCTCTCGCCCGGGGCCCTCCTTCTCCGAATGAAACTAACGGCTGTGGGATTTGGTGATACCGGCGTGGTCCGGATTCAGCACCGGACCGTGGGGCCCATCCCTGCCCCGGTACCAGTGTACACCAGAGTGAGTCACCTGACAGCCCTTAAATAACCGCATATAGCCTACTGTTTTGTTACAATGCAAACTGCTATTTGTTTGGCTTACATTATGTTTATTAGTTATAAATGGGCCTCTGTGTCTTCTTGGTTTATGCTGCATTTTTGTATTCCTGAGAGCGACACGGTTATCCACTTCTGTACGTCACTCGGGACAACAGCTAATCGGCTCAGTGATTTTAATGTGATTTAAAGTAATGTAATGTAATATTACATGATTGTGCATATGAATTATTATTACATCAGTTCACCCCCAGGGAAGCTCACGGCTGAATTTTGTAAGGCAAAGTGCATGGCGTGGACATGATGGAGAGGGGCGCAGCTATTCTGATGCTGCTGTTGCTAGTTCACGGCCTTGTGAATGATCTACAGCTACACGCGTTATTAACTGAGAATGAGTCGGAGAATTTGAAACATGGTTCTGCAAATCCTCCTCAGAAATGAGGATTTAAAATGTGCAGCTTGAGGCACGACACCATTCTCAGGCTGCTGTCTTCCTGTCCAACATCGCTAGCTGTAGCATAGCTACTCTCAATATGCAAACTGCGAGATAACCACCACTACCCCAACAAGACACATCATCACACGTTGCTTTAAAAGCTTCTTTTTTGCCCTAAGAATATTAATGAAAGCTTTAAATCATATCCCGAGTTTTAACTCTACATCTGTTCATATATATTGTGGAGATGGAGGGAGAGTGGGTGTAGATACTGTGGAAATGAGGAAGGAGGGGATATGGATATTGTGGAGATGGAGAAGGAGGGGGTGTAGATATTGTGGAGGTGGAGCAGCAGGGGGTGTAGCTATTGTAGAGGAAGGGGTATAGATATTTTGAAGGTGGAGAAGAAGGGGGTGTAGATATTGCGGAAGTAGAGATGGAGGGGGTATAGATATTGTGGAGATGGATAAGGAGGGGGTATAGATATTGTAGAGCTGGAGAAGTAGGGGGTGTAGATATTGTGAAGAAGGGGGTATAGATATTATAGAGATAGAGATGGAGGGGGTAGTGATATTGTGGAGATAGGGGAGGGGTATAGATATTGTGGAGATGGGGAAAGGAGGGGGTAGAGTTATTTGTGAAGGGGAAGGGGGGGTAGAGTATTTATGCGGCGATGGGGAAGGAGGGGGTAGAGTTATTGTGGCGATGGGGAAGGAGGGGGTAGAGTTATTGTGGAGATGGGGAAGGAGGGGGTAGAGTTATTGTGGCGATGGGGAAGGAGGGGGTAGAGTTATTGTGGCGATTGGGCAAGGAGGGGGTTAGAGTTATTGTGGCGATGGGGAAGGAGGGGGTAGAGTTATTGTGGCGAATGGGGGGAGGGGGGTAGAGTTATTGTGGCGATGGGGAAGGAGGGGGTATAGAGTTATTGTGGCGATGGGGAAGGAGGGGGTAGAGTTATTGTGGCGGTGGGGAAGGAGGGGTAGGGTTATTGTGGTGATGGGGAAGGAGGGGGTAGGGTTATTGTGGCGATGGGGAAGGAGGGGGTAGAGTTATTGTGGCGATGGGGAAGGAGGGGGTAGAGTCATTGCGGAGCTGCAGTTAGTATTTCAGCAGGGCGCAGGCAGGATGCTTGTCGAGGCCCGCGGGCTGTGAGATGATGAATGAGACGCCTTCCAGGCCACGCTCGCCGTAATGAAGACGATGATAATGAGCCAGCTTTGAGCGCCTATTAGGAAGTCCATAAAGTGCGTTTAACCTTGAAACTTTGTCCTGCTTTGTACTCTGTTCTAATAAGAGTATGTGTCTAGCGCACGCTTAGCTGGGTCTGTACATGTGTGCTTAAATCATACGCGCATGGCAGCAATGTGTGCTCACTAATGGGATTCAGTATATTTGCATATTATGTACTGAATTACACGTATAAAACCACATATGAATGCCTGTGTGTGTATGTGAGTATGTGTATGTGAGGTTTGTGTGTGTGTGTGTGTGTGTGTGTATGATTATCCATGGTTGTGTGTATGTGTGTGAATGTTTATGCATGGTTGTGTGTGTGTGTGTATGTTTAAGCATGTCTGTGTCTATGTGTGCGTGTGTCTGTTAAATGAATCACAGCAGTGATGTACAGCTCAAAAAAAATGTAGCTCAAAAATTTTTTTTTTTTTTTTTTTTTGCCATCACGTTCATACGGAATCAATCACGGGCGACCTCATTAATTCCATTCATCAGTACAAATAAGCAAATAAGCAAATAAGCAGGGCTCAGCATTCCCCTCTGCCTGCCTGCCTGCTGCCTGCGTGCGTGCGTGCGTGCGTGCGTGCGTGCGTGCGTGCGTTTGTCCCGGGACAGATTTATGCGCCGGTCCGGCACTCCACAAGACAACAGGCTTTCCGTCCAGGTGAAGAGCGGCAGCGTGAGCGCTAAAGATCGCGGGCGGAGCTGTTTACGAGTCCCAGGGGCCCGGAGCAGGAGGGCCGCTGTGTCATCGGCATGGAAACGGCTCCGAGACTCTGGCAGCGGCAGCCTTCCTCTCCGCGGTCAAAAACTAAACTTTCTTTCTCTCTGCAGAGTTGAGAAAAATGTTCTGTGCTCAGTTCCCTGTGGTACAGTTCGCCTACATAGAAGAAGGAAAAAAAATTGTTTTTCTTCCAGTGAAGCAATACAAAAAAAAGAAAGAAAATAGTTTATTTAATCAAACCGTATGTCTAACTGGTGGTCGGTCTATCTACCTGCCCCCTGGAGTTTGTGCTTCTTCCAATAAAAAAAAAGGGGGGGGGGGGGGGGGCTGCAGGATAATGAGCAGGAGACAGAAAAATTACCCAATCAGAACTGCAGGAGGAAAAAAAACCCCAAAACATTTTAATGGAGCCAAGGCGCTTTCCAAGACTGAATGATATGATTCCAACCTTTCCGAGACCAATCGTTAGAATGAATGAATAAAATAAAAAAAAAAAAAAACGGAATATATATATTGCTGTAATTTACTGAAGTCTGGCATGCTAACGGAACATTCTGTTTCCTGAGATCCCGAGATGGTTCCTCTGCCGTTGTAGAGGTGACACACGCAAAAACACAGACAAACAGACGACCGCCCTGTGGACCCCCCGTCCCCCCCCCGCTCCTGGCAGTCCGCTGGCAGAAGGAGGACACGTCTCTGAAGCCACATCTGACTCTTATTGCGCGAGCGCGCACTCATTAATGGGGGGTTTTGCGTAAAGGAAAGCCGGTGAGGCAATCGATTTGCGTCCAGAGCGGGTCTGCTTAGTGTCTGCTCCTCACATCACCCCCCCCCCCCGCTGAAACAGGAGCCCCTTCTGACGCTAAAGAGCACCGCGTAGCTTCCCAGCATTCCCCACACATTTCAGCCACAACACACCTTATCCACACTCCCCCAACACCCTTATCCACACTCCCCCAACACCCTTATCCACATTACCACACACCTTATTCCCACTACCGCAACACACCTTATCCCCTCTCCCCCAACACACCTTATCCCCACTCCCCCAACACACCTTATCCTCACTACCACAACACAACTTATCCCCACTACCGCAACACCCTTATCCCCACTCCCCCAACACACCTTATCCCCACCTTATCCCCACTCCCCCAACACACCTTATCCCCACTCCCCCAACACACCTTATCCCCCCTCCCCCAACACACCTTATCCACACTCCCCCAACACACCTTATCCCCACTCCCCCAACACCCTTATCCCCACTACCACACACCTTATCCCCTCTCCCCCAACACACCTTATCCCACTCCCCCAACACACCTTATCCCCTCTCCCCTCCAGCACACCTTATCCCCCTCCCCCAACACACCTTATCCCCACTCCCCCAACACCCTTATCCACACTCCCCCAACACCCTTATCCCCACTACCACACACCTTATCCCCTCTCCCCCAACACACCTTATCCCACTCCCCCAACACACCTTATCCCCTCTCCCCTCCAGCACACCTTATCCCCCTCCCCCAACACACCTTAGCCCCTCTCCCCAACACACCTTATCCCCACTCCCCCAACACACCTTATCCCCCCTCCCCAACACACCTTATCCCCCTCCCCAACACACCTTATCCCCTCTCCCCCAACACACCTTATCCCCTCCCCCAACACACCTTATCCCCACTACCACAACACACCTTATCCCCTCTCCCCCAACACACCTTATCCCCTCTCCCCCAACACACCTTATCCCCTCCCCCAACACACCTTATGCCCACTACCACAACACACCTTATCCCCCTCCCCCAACACACCTTATCCCCACTACCACAACACACCTTATCCACACTACCACAACACGGCATCCACACTCAGCTGGGTGATTGTGTGTGACCGTGATGGATGTATCCAACTGCGGGGGACGACCACAACAGAGGACGACCACATTTGGTAGTGATAACACTTTACGGATCGCCTGTAAACATCTGCTCATTCACGTTGGGACACAGAGCAGACACAGTTTGTGCAAACAGTCGCCTGGTTGCCTAGCGCTCCTGGAACACGCTGGAACATGAAGCAGAGGGGCCGCAGTGTGTGAGATCAGGGTCTAATTAGTCATAATTAATCAGTCATAATTAATAAGGGAGAAGGGGCCTCCCGGACGCCTCAGCTTGTTGGTGCTGTTCTCGGAAACGGACGGGCCCCGACTAGGGATGAGAGGGCTTATTAAGGCCAGGATAGCCCGTCTCATCACACACCAGTGACCCCTGCTGGTCAGTCGGGAAGCTGCAAGTCCTGGCGTTTAATGCTACTATGCCATCTGTACTTTATGAGCCAATGCCTATTTTATACAGGATGAAGATAATAATAATAAAATAAAAAATAATAATATTAGCTACCAGCTCATTACAATGCAGAATGAGCGTCATTCATTCAACTGTTTTTGATAAATTAAAATAGATTATATCTGCTCATCTGCCAGTGAAAAGCAGTCTCTCTGATCTTGCTCTGAACGCAGTTCTCCCTCTCCTCTCTTCCTGGTGCCACAGTCGAAGCAGAGGTCCCCTTTGAGAGCAAGAGGCCGTGCGAAGCGCACCGGCTGCCGAACAGATTTACCGCTCCTGGGACTGGCCGCACGTCTGCACGTGCGTGGCTGGGGTGGGAGGGTCTCTCTCTGGGCTGATTAAGAGGCTGATTTAGTGAGTTCTGGGTGACGGCAGACGCCCGCAGTCAGGGGTGATAAAAGTGCAAAATGACGCTTCCAGGCGGGGGGCGAGATAAGGCCATAACATCATGCGTAATCCCTTTAAGCCACGGCAAAATTAAGAGAACTCTAGAAATTGCTATTGTTGGGATAATTTAAGCGGAATTAAAAGATTACAGCTTCTAATGGTCCAAAAGTCCAAAATGTCGAATAAATAAATAATGAATAAGAAAATAAAATGATGCAGGCGGGATCTTTCAGGATTCCAAAGGGTTGGGTAGCGTGTAATTAAGATTTACATGCACACACGCGTGTGGAAACCGTCCTCTGAGTGATTACAGGTCACGGGATGACGACAGCTCAAGTTTGCTGGCCTTGCCTACTACTAAGATTAATTCCCATCGGTCTCCAAACAGGGATTAGCGCTGGAATTAAAGCTTAATGTAATTCTTGTTCATCACTGTGTGTGTGATTAACTACATCCCTGAACTGGTTAATTACACATGAGCACAGGTGTTGGTCTCATTTTAAAGGTGCATGCATATATACGTGCGTGTGTGTGTGTGTATGTGCATGTGTGTGTGTGTGTGTGTGTGTATGGAAAGGAGGCACCTCTTAGTGGCTTTGAGGTGCTTGACATTTATTTTACATATGAAAAATAATTGAATAGAATTTATCAGACCCTCCCCCCACGTCTCTGCCACCACAACCCCACACTACTTACATTTCTGAATACTATGAATATGACTTAATTACACAGCTAAATGTTTAGGATTTTCTATGCAGCAGAGTAAATTCTTTGTAAAAATGCACATAAATAAAATGTTTGAACGGACTGTGGATATGTGATCACAAAGCTTAATGGCCACTGCAGTATCTGTTTAAGAGCGGAAAACCATTACTGGAGAAAATCAGGACAGATTTAGAGCTGGAGAGGCAAAGAGAAAGCCTGCATTCAGTCCGTTTCCTTTTTGTTATCAAATGTTTTTATTTGTGCCTAATAAGCATGGCTGAATGAACAACTGAACACAAGATGACCCCCCCCCCCCCCCCCCCCACCCACCCAAGCACCCTCAGTGGTGGTGACCCATGGACCCATTAGGCAGATACATACATAAATAGGTCATAAAACAATAGCGAAAAACACTCAAAGAAAGATACATCAGAGTAAAACAGGCTTTTAAAAAAAAACATTCAGTCCTTTTCCGGTAGTTTTATCGTTCAGCTGCACGCAGTTTCGGGGCATGGCCCTGTGGGGGGCGCCAGAGGGGGCACAGCTGCAGGCCGTTTGTACCTCACAGCGGAGTCTCAGAGACAGGCTGCGCGTAAAATACTTTCAGAGCCGGCAGCGTTCCGGCGCCCGGGCCTGTGCCATATTTGAGGCAAATAGCGCGATATTGGACGATGGAGCAGAACACACATTTCCTCTGAAACTTGGGTTAATGGGCCCTAGCAGCGAACGGACGGCTGTGCGCCTTCATGAGGCCCTGTGAGTCCTCATCACGAGACGCTGACCTTTACTTCCTTTAAAATAAAACCGTCTGGGCGCTAATCCGTAATCACGATGAGCGACTCGCTTTGTTTACCGACTCGTTAGATTCTCCGGGAACGCGCTTAGCTCATTCCCCTGCTCGATGAGAACTAACGGCAAAAGAGTCACAATGAACTTTACCAAGCGTGCGGGTTCGTCCGCGACGGCTCTCAACACGCCACAGATCACTCAGATTAGCGGCGGTTTGGCGGATGCACTTCCCAGCATTGGCCACCGGGGGCGCAGAGGAACCGTCTCCGGATGTGAGAGAATGTCAGCGTGTCAGGACGGCTTCTCCCCCCCCCCCCCCCCCCCCGGTAGTAATGTTTATCGGCTGCCGCTGTCACATCCTGACGTCCCCGTGAATGAGATGTCGCGATCTGGCAAACTGAGTTTTATGCGGATTAATGACCGCTGGGTTTCAGTTGAGCGAAAAGCGAAATAACACGACCGTTTGTCGTACGAAGTTCAGAAAAAGGCATTTCAGCTCCTGTCTGCTCCGACGAGCCCTGGGAGATAAACGAACTGCGGCCGCTCCCCTGAGGCGGCTTGTAAAAAAAAAAAAAAAAAGAAAAAAAAAACATTGAAAGACCGCAAGGGAATGTTTAATATTATTTTATCCCTGGTGAACAGGAATTTCTATTTGCATTGACGCTGACTGCAGTGATCAAGTGCTTCTGAGGACAGCAGTTCAGCCTTTTATTCATCCATCCATCCATCCATTTTCTAAGGCACATTGCAGATCAGGTTCATGGCGAGGGTGGGGTGGGGGCGGGGGAATTGCCTATCCCAGCATGCAGTGTGTGAATGGCAGGAATACACCCTGGACGGCTGTCAATCTATCGCAGGGCTCACACACCATTCACTCACACACTCACACCTAGGGGAAATTCAGAGTCAGTTAGCCTAGCCTGCATGTCTCTGGACTGTGGGAGAACACTGTAGTGCCCGGAGGAAACCCACCCGGACACGAGGAGAACATGCAAACTCCACACAGAAAGGCCCTCGGTCAGGATTCGAACCCAGAGTTATGAGGTGACAGTGCTATTCACCCAACCATTTTCATTTTAACATTTAAATCTGGTGATGCTTATCCTCCATATCTGTGCAATAATTACCATAGAACTGGCCAAACATATACCAAAATAGCGTGCTGCACTGAAAACTAGAGGGTTTATGCTAGACACATGTATTTTTTATTTAAACTGGGAAGTTATTTGCTGAAGTTACCCCATAACGACAATCTTAAAAACTGAAGACGGTGAAAAATTGTTTCAGATTTTAATTGTTAACTCTTTACTGCTTCATGGTTTCTTCCGATGTGTTTCATAGGCAGGAAAGAAGTCACTGAAACAGAAACTTGCTAATTCAATCTCCATTGAAGAGGACATCTGTGAGCATGTGTACAGTCATGGCAAATTAACTTTATTCAGAGTGCTTTGCCCTGGACCACCCATTGTCTTGTGGAGATGGGCTTTCTAAAATGGTCATGTAAATGTCACAGGTGAAAGACAAGCCTTGGGCTCATCCAACTCAAAACACAAGCCTTCGCTGTTTTTAAACGTCAGCATAAAATGTGGTTTGGCTGTTTGAGGGGATGATCAATTCACCAGTTGAATATGAAGAAGCATTTTAACAGCAGCTATTCATATTTCAGGACTTTGTTAAAGATGCGTTTTCCAGATCAAGGGCGCTGAAATCAAACACTCCTCCAGCAACAATCCGCTCACCAAATATTTAAAATATTCATGAGTTTCAAAAACAGTGTGTGGAACCCATTTCTAAATAGGTCATAGGTTTTTTTTTTTTTTCTTCTTCTTCCAGATATTCTCTTCGCTGTTGTGAAAACTTGTAATCCGATTCCGCTTCCGACTTTTCAGGCAACATCTGGAACTGCTTTCCCTCTAATCTCGCACCGAGAGGCCTTCCCTCTGTTCCAACAGGCCTCCACGGTTCCCCGCTCTCCCCGAGAATTAGTGTTCCAGTTAAACGCACGTACGAAGCTGACAGGAGCAGAGGAGCAGGCACGTAAGAGAATGACAGGAGTGGAGGACCAGGCCAGGCTGTACCCAGGCTGAGCTAATGCTGCAGAAATGCAGCCGCTCTGAAGCTAAATTAAAGCCAGTAATTTGCACAGTCAGGCCAATCAGCTCAGTGTTCCTCCCCCTGTAAACACAGGGAGGTGCTGAGCGTTCCTCCCCCTGTAAACACAGGGAGGTGCTGAGTGTTCCTCCCCCTGTAAACACAGGGAGGTGCTGAGTGTTCCTCCCCCTGTAAACACAGGGAGGTGCTGAGTGTTCCTCCCCCTGTAAACCAGGGAGGTGCTGAGTGTTCCTCCCCATGTTAACCCAGGGAGGTGCTGAGTGTTCCTCCCCATGTTAACCCAGGGAGGTGCTCAGTGTTCCTCCCCATGTTAACCCAGGGAGGTGCTCAGTGTTACTCCCCCTGTAAACACAGGGAGGTGCTGAGTGTTCCTCCCCATGTTAACCCAGGGAGGTGCTGAGTGTTCCTCCCCCTGTAAACACAGGGAGGTGCTCAGTGTTCCTCCCTCTGTAAACACAGGGAGGTGCTCAGTGTTCCTCCCCCTGTAAACACAGGGAGGTGCTCAGTGTTCCTCCCTCCTGTAAATCCAGGGAGGTGCTCAGTGTTCCTCCCCATGTTAACCCAGGGAGGTTCTGAGTGTTCCTCCCCATGTTAACCCAGGGAGGTGCTCAGTGTTCCTCCCCCTGTAAAACTCCAGGGAGGTGCTCAGTGTTCCTCCCCATGTTAACCCAGGGAGGTGCTGAGTGTTCCTCCCCATGTTAACCCAGGGAGGTGCTCAGTGTTCCTCCCTCCTGTAAACCAGGGAGGTGCTCAGTGTTCCTCCCCATGTTAACCCAGGGAGGTGCTGAGTGTTCCTCCCCATGTTAACCCAGGGAGGTGCTGAGTGTTCCTCCCCATGTTAACCCAGGGAGGTGCTCAGTGTTCCTCCCCATGTTAACCCAGGGAGGTGCTCAGTGTTCCTCCCCATGTTAACCCAGGGAGGTGCTCAGTGTTCCTCCCTCCTGTAAATCCAGGGAGGTGCTCAGTGTTCCTCCCCATGTTAACCCAGGGAGGTGCTGAGTGTTCCTCCCCATGTTAACCCAGGGAGGTGCTCAGTGTTCCTCCCTCCTGTAAATCCAGGGAGGTGCTCAGTGTTCCTCCCCATGTTAACCCAGGGAGGTGCTGAGTGTTCCTCCCCATGTTAACCCAGGGAGGTGCTCAGTGTTCCTCCCCATGTTAACCCAGGGAGGTGCTGAGTGTTCCACCCCATTTAAAGCAGGGAGGTGCTGAGTGTTCCACCCCATTTAAAGCAGGGAGGTGCACTTTGAAGAGCACACTCGCCTGGCTTGCACACTACTCTTGCACACGTCTGCATTTTGGACAAGCAGCAGACAGATCTCACTGTCTTATCTGCAACATGTGTCCAAAATGGTGTAAAGGTCTTTCTGTAGATGGTACGCTTGCTTAGATCTGCGTAAGTACCCAAGACATTTTTCACATTTTTTCACTTGCTTCAAAAAACTTTACGACACTGCTGTCAATGTCTTTATGATGGGGTATTATCTGAGCGTGGGTATTCCTCAGTCTCTGAGGGGCTGATTTTGGGCGCAGCAGGCCCAGCAGGGTGGTACCACAGACTGGTGGGCAGCTTGGTGTGCGCATTGTAGTGTCTGAGCGCAGCTCCATATTTGGCCTAAGTTATGACAGCTTTCGGTTCGGGAGTAAATATTAGGACAGCTCTGTGATGTATGGGCTGGGCGAGAACCTCCTGGGGAGGCCAGACCCACAGGGAGAGAGAGAGAGAGGAAGAGAGGGAGGGATGGAGAGAGAGAGAGAGAGAGAGAGAGAGAGAGAGAGAGAGAGAGAGAGAGGGGAGAGGGAGAGCGAAAGGGAGAGAGAGAGTGTGACTGTATTTGCATATGTGTATGGGGGCTGTTTCTATTTTTTTTCTTTCTTCTCTCTTTTTTCCTGGTTGTGGGGGTGTGTTCTTTGTCATTTACAATATGTACCTTGATGCTTTTGCAGCACAAGTTTGCTTGTTGAAAAGAAAGAACATTTGAATTTGAATTTAAGAGAGAGATGGACAGAGAGAGAGAGGGACAGAGAAAAAGAGATACAGAGAGAGACAATGAGAGAGAAAGAAAGATAGTGAGAGAGAGAGAATGACAGAGAGAGGGGCTGCGTTCTCCCATTACAACTGCTATTGGAGTACTTCCTGCCCCCCCCCCCCCCCCCCCCCCCCCCCCCCCCAGTGTGTTTAGAAACAGTTGGATTCCAGACAATTTAGCATTGCATAATTCTGGGATCTGTGAATCCAGCAATCTGTCATGTAAACTCATTAATGCGGTGCAGATGTTTACGGTCGGGACACGAGCAGCTGCTTTCACGTCTTCACGCGACTGTCAGTGGGTGTTTGACATTTTGTCGAGCTGGAGACGATAATATTTATTATTAAGCATACACAGTCCCATCTATGTTTGGATAAAATTATGCTTCATCACTGCCACTTCAAAGATCCACTACGAAAGCTGCAGTGTTTGGTCTTGAGTCGCACTGACAGTTTGCACATTCCTGCAGGAGTGCTCTGAAAACACTCTCGAGCGCTCGAGTATTTAGTCCCAAATTCTCAAACCACAGTCAGCGCGCTTCTTTTTAGGATAATGCTACAACTTTCTGTCATTCACCATTTACCAAAATTCCAGCAACGATAAGTTACTCTGCGGCAGTGGCGTCCACAAAATGTGTTGTTTTGAGGGACTCAAGCAGAATCATACTTCCCTCTCTGAGCTGTGCACCATTCAGCCATGGATTTCAAGCTTTAAGGAAGCGCCAAAGACAAGTCTGCAAAATCTCCGCGGGACGGCACGGCACTTAGCATCTGGTTTCGCGGAAAGTCCGCGCGAGTGCAGGTGTTAGAAGGTAGCGGGATGCCCCTACCTGACAGCCGCTTCTCCCGGGCGCTCTTCCAGAATATGTCCCAGGCCTTGTTGGTGGAGACCCTCACGTGGTCGCTGAAGGACCTCCGCAGGGGGGCCTTCGCCATACGGGCCATGGTCCCGCGGTGCTCTCTCCGCGAATAATCCCGCCGTCAGGCTGCGCTTAGTCCATGGAGAGCTCTGCTGGAGCGTCGGTCCGGTCCGCCAGCCCGCTCGCCCAGGGAGGAGGTCCTCCCACAGACATCCGATGCAGAAAGTCTGCATGCAATTTGCAGAGAAGTTCTCGCAGAGAGGGAGAGAGAGCGAGAGAGAGCGAGAGAGGGTGTGAAAGACAGAGAGAGAGAGAGCGAGAGAGTGCGTGAAAGAGAGAGAGAGACAGTGTGTGTGTGTATGAGAGAGAGAATGTGTGTGCGAGTGAAAGCATAAGAAAGGAAGAGAGAATGTGCGTGAGATTGTAAAAGAAGAAGAAAGGGAGAGAGAAGAAGAAAAAATAATATTTTTTTTTTTTTAGCCCAACTAGCTAGTGTCAGACCAGCCCAAAGAGGAAATAGCATCTCACTGTCAGCTCCCCCCACCCCCCTAACCCCCGACCCCCTAGCCCCCTGCCCCCTGACTCCCAGCACAACCCCCTTGCCTGGGACGTAAAGACAGCTCTGAATCTCAGCTGCCACGATTAATAACCACGGCCATTCCTCTCTTTGACACAGAAATAATAGTGAGTTAGCGAGAGAGGTGGTTCGCCTAGGGGTGGGGGGGGAAACAGATAAACATCTTCCCCTTTTTTGGTTCGCTTTGAACCGACCGTTTCTTCTTTTCTTCTCATCCTCTTTTTTTTAGTGGATGACTCTTCTGTGTCCTCGTCCCTGTCTGACTTCCTGTCGTGACAGCGGGCGGACGGTTTAAAAACAATGCCCTGCAGCTTCACAGGCGCTCTCTGTGAAAGGGCCTCTGTCTCTCTGCGTTCCCGTTTTGAAAGATCCTGCGCTCAAACCCGACGAGGTTTTCGAAAGCAGGACCGAAGACGACCCGAGTGAGGGAGCAGAGGGAAGCGCTCCTCTGAGAAGCTCGAGTGAGAGACAGGTCTCTCGCACCTGTGCTCACCTAAGGCCAGGTAAAAACCTGTCCCAGAGATCTGTCCTTTTGCTGTGTAATCGATCCTTTATAGTGCTGGTTTCAGCAGGGACTGTCTTCTTGGGCAGAACGAATGTCAGCCTACATCAAAGGAAATTCTGAACTACAGCTGACAGAGGGGTGGGGCAGGGCAAGGTGGGGCAGGGTGGAGCCAAACAGGGTGGGGCACGGTTTGGGCGGAGTGGGGTGGGGCATGGGGGGGGGGGGGCAGGGCGCAGGGCAGGGCAGAGCAGGGCAGGGTGGAGCCAAGCAGGGCGGGGCAAAGCAGGGCAGGGCAGGGCGGGGCGGGGTGGAGCCAAGCAGGGCGGGGCAGGGCCCTGTAAAAAAGGGGACAACTCATGTTAGGCAGAAAGAATAAGTGCATCAGCTTGTGTGTCCATCTGTGGTCCTGCAAACTGAAGGAATGTGCTTTGTGTGTGGAACAGGAAGCAGATGACTGTCTGTAGCGAAAAAAAAGAGGAAGGGTTCTCATAACATAACCAGGGTGAACATATATTGGATTTCAAAAAAAGAGAATAGGGGTGGGCAGGCATTATGCACATAATACTCAGCTATTTGATTGTTCATATACGGCCTCTTGGAACAGGCAAAACCTAACCAGAATTTTTTAAGGAATTTTAGAAAGTCCCACCTGGAAGGGCAAAAAAAAAAATGTCTGGGACAAAGAGAAAGTCTGGTCGGCCCAAACATCACCGAATGTCTGAATTTAAAAAAGGCTTCAGTGTTGAAATCCCTGCAGGTACGGCCCAGTTACTGTCAGAAGGGCTCTGGCGCGGGAACGCAGTTTCAGAAACGCCCCTCTGCGCTGTGCAGTCGCCGCGCTCGTCCGTAGCGGGACTGTGATTGGCTGAGCCCTGTCTCCCCTCTCCGGCTCAGACAGCTCTCTCCCTCACGCAGACTGTGATTGGCTGAGCCCTGCCGCCCCTCTCCGGCTCAAACAGCTCTCTCCCTCACGCAGACTGTGATTGGCTGAGCCCTGTCTCCCCTCTCCGGCTCAGACAGCTCTCTCCCTCACGCAGACTGTGATTGGCTGAGCCCTGCCGCCCCTCTCCGGCTCAAACAGCTCTCTCCCTCACGCAGACTGTGATTGGCTGAGCTCTCTCGCTCAGGCAGACTGTGTTTGGCTGAGCTCTCTCTCTTACGCAGACTGTGTTTGGCTGAGCTCTCTCGCTCACGCAGACTGTGTTTGGCTGAGCTCTCTCGCTCACGCAGACTGTGTTTGGCTGAGCTCTCTTGCTCACGCAGACTGTGTTTGGCTGAGCTCTCTTGCTCACACAGACTGTGTTTGGCTGAGCTCTCTTGCTCACACAGACTGTGTTTGGCTGAGCTCTCTCGCTCACGCAGACTGTGTTTGGCTGAGCCCTGTCGCCCCTCTCCGGCTCAGGCTGCTCTCTCGCTCACGCAGTCGAACCCAGAGCACCCCCCCCGGACCCTCCCCCGACCCGCGTGGAGGGGAGCGGCCCCCCCGGACCCTCCCCCGACCCGCACAGAGGGGAGCGGCCTTGTTCACCGCGTTCCGGCGGAGCCCCCCTGAGCCCCCGCGCGTTTGGGGGATCTGGCCGATGGCTCGCGAGCGCCACCGTTAACCAGCGCAGCGGCACAGGCCGCACCTGGACGGGCACTACCCCGTGCCCCCCGCGCCCCACGCTCCGCGGCGTCACCGCCTCCCCCCTCCCGCTCGCATCCATCTCTCACCGCCGTGGCGGTTTTTTTCCCGCCTTTTTTTTTTTTTTTTTTTGGAAGGCCGAAATAAAGGGGGTTTGTTGTGTTCGTCATAGCGGCCGATGAACGCGGGGATTGTTTTCCCCGTTTCCGCGGGTGTTTCGGTCATGAGAAAGTCCCGGGAGGGTTTTGCTTTTGCTCAAGATGAGAGATGAGAGAGACAGAGGACGCCTCCTACATCATTACCAACAGGCCTAATGCGTCGCCCGGGTTACGGGGGGGGGGGGGGGGGGGGGGGGCTCATTAATAACACAGACACTACATGCTGGGGGGGGGGGGGGGGGGGGGGCAGGGTGGAAGGGAGTAATCTCAGATATAGACACTACATGCTGGGGGGGGGGGGAGGGCTGGATGGCCTGTCCCATGACAGAGTGAGTCTTGGGTCGCCAAGATTTAGAATTTGTGAACCAGACACCATACATGCGCACACAGAGGGCATGCATCGGGCAGCTTGAAACTGGATTTTTTGTGGGGGGAGGGGTAACTGATTGTGGACTAGGGAGAGGTGGGTCAGGAGATGAAGGAAGATGGCATATAGATGGCGACAGTAGTGACGGTCAAATTTCAACTTATTGAAAATTATTGATGTGGTCAGGACCACAAACTGAGCAGTGTAGTCCAAAACCAGGCATTTGGCAAACCTTGGACGTCATAAGAAGGAATAACCGTGTCCAATCATAACAGTGCCCAAGACTCATAGGGAATACTAACAGTGTCCAAGACTCACAGGGAATAATAACAGTGTCTGAGACTCATAGGGAATAATAACAGTGTCTGAATAGGGACAGTCGGATAGGGAATATTAACAGTGTCTGGGAATATTAACAGTGTCTGAGACTCATAGGGAATAATAACAGTGTTGAAGACTCATAGGGAATAATAACAGTGTCCGAGACTCATAGGGAATATTAACAGTGTTGAAGACTCATAGGGAATAATAACAGTGTTGAAGACTCATAGGGAATATTAACAGTGTCTGAGACTCATAGGGAATATTAACAGTGTCGGAGACTGTGTGGACTCTATAGGTGGTGCTCATATACTGCACAGTAAATTATCATCCTTTGCTTTTATTGATATGGACAGGAAATCGGAACAAAAAAGTTTGGGATACAATATTCAAACATTGCTGTGGATTCCTCAGGTTTTGCATTGCAACATAAAATATGTGATTCGAAAACTGCTTTGTTGGAAAGAGCTGAGTGCCAGTAAATTAAAGACCTGTGTGTTGACATCTGTTCTGCATTAAGCTATTTTACTACGGCCTGGTGCTATTGACTCAGGAAATGAGAGAAGATAAAAACAGAAGACTGCGTGTGCCTTTCCCTTGTGAATTAGCTCATTGTGCTATAACTTCTCTGAGACCCTTAAGTAATGTCAATGCTTGAGGCATTTCATTCATAACTTGGAACCCTGGCCTGCTTCACAGCCTGAGATAAAAGGAAACAATGTTTCCTGCAACAATGTTTCTGCTCGAAGCCACTATGCACATACAATGGGTTCCATTCATTATGCAAAACCTTTGGGGGTCTCTGCTATGTTTTTTTCAGATTATGATTTATTAGCCACTAACGGTACTAATTTCCCCAAAAATCAAAACAAGCTGAAAGTTGGAGAAGAAAACGATGAAAGGATATCTATGATCACTGGATCTATTAAATCATCGAATTATATATCATGTAACAGTGCTAGCTCCCTAAAAGTTTTGTAATGTAAAATCAATTAACAAAGACCCTAGACAACACACATTTAGCTAATCACATCTATTATGTCTCCTAGTAGATAGATAATGCACGTAGGTTCTTAATAAAGGGTGCTATGCCAACCACAGAGCGGTATCAGCTCAGATGAGAGAAGCAGGTATGTGAGAACTCATATTTCCTTGCTGTAAGTCTGAATCCACTTCAGTGCAGCGGCTCCTCAGCAGTAAAGTGCAAACACACACTCCGCTCGTCTCCGCGTGCCGACTGTCGTGTGTGTGTTAGAACATCTTTACGCGTCCGCCCAGAGTGAGCGCCCCCTCCCCAGAGACCGGCCGGTTTATCGGCGTCCTCATCGATGGCGATTCACTTACCGCCTAGACTTCATTCGGCTGATAACAGCTCTCTCTCTCTCTCGAGAGAGGGGGTCGGAATGAAACGCGATTACACACCCCGCGGTCTCTGTCCCGCGGCGCAGCTGGAGCTGGAAATCCGCGGTGGAAATGAATTCTGCGCCCGTGTGATCGAGCGGCAGTGTTTTAAACCACTCCGTCGTGACCGCACTCGCTCACCGTGACCGTTAAAAAACGGCCGGGATACGATTGGTCTCGCTTCGGAAAACAGAAGGCGCTCGTCGAGGAGGCGTCTGAGTTTTCACTGAAGGTTTAATGATGGCAATCTACAGCGTAGGATGCAGAGAGCATCCAGCACTGTGCCGAGCCTGGTCTCGAACACTTCAAACGTCTCTCCTTCACTTGCAATTCCAGGGAAGCTATTCTTTGCATTTAAAGAAGTAATTCTTATTGTCAGTGGCGTGAAATGTGCCTTTAACAAATTTGTCCCTTCGCTGTACGGTCAATTTACCCAGACGAAATTGATTTTGCCTTTCCGAGATGAAGCCTCGCAGGCCTCTGATTAAGTTCCAAGTGGACGATCAGTCGGGGGCCACCTTACTGATAAGAATCCCCCCCCCCCCCCCCCCCCCCCCCCCCCTTCCTGGATGAAGCCATTGGCAGTTATGGGCTGCCTTGCAGAACTACCATCTTCAATCCCCTCCGATGTGGTCAGAATGGTCTTGTATGTCTGCATTGCACACCACTTGCCAAGGCCTAGTGCCTTAACTCCATGTATCTGAGAGCTCATTTTTTAAATATTCTAGAGACGGTTTACTCATGTCAAAGCTCATCATCCCTCCCCACAGTTTTGTATCATTTAGGGAATTTAATAATGTTCCTATTAATGTCCTTATCGTGTTTATGTGAGCTATGGATGTCCCACCACAAGTCCCTGTGTAATTCTGGCTCCCAAAACAACCCAAGTCACAGAGGACCCACTTTTATCATTTTTGTTTTGTTTTTGCTGCACTGAAGCCAATGTTAAATCCGCTCTGAAGTAACTGCATCCATTGCTATTCTTCTCACTTTGATAATGAGTCACTTTTATCCTCATACGACCCGCCAATTCATTTTCATCCCCTGGAGGGGACACGAGTCTTGGGTCTTAATCTCAGGAACCATTTATTCTACAAGGCTGAGACCTGCACTGCAAGAATACTACAGAAATAAAATAAGTAATATTTTTGAAAATAGTTTCACTGCAACACGTTTCTGTTCATGCAACACACCTCAATATTATGTCCAAAAAATATAAAATACTTTTAAAAATGTTTTTTTTGCCAGTTCTCATGAGGATGTAATGCTTCTGAAAAAGTTAGATTTGAGTCAGCACATTTTTATTTTTTTTATTAAATTTAAAAAAATTAGATTAACATTTTTTCTCCATCTCTAAACAAAACGTTTTGATTGTCCCTTACGGTGCATTGTGTCCCATATGATATATTTTCCAGTCTGTAGAGTATCTACGCCTATTTAAAGACGCAATCGGTGTGATCTCTCGATGCGGATCGGTATCAGCATCACCACACTTACCGCTTCTATCAGTGTGTTGCCATCACGATTCTCTCCACGGTCCAGAGATAAGATTTGCCTGAAGATTTATTCAAACGCTCTGAAAATAATCTCTCCAAGTGACTTTAGCGCTCTCCCCGCTACGTACCTGTTCATCCTTCAGCGGAACCCGCTATTGATGGCGTAGCGTATTAATGTTATGGTTTAAATCTCAGCGGTTTATGGATAGGAATGATTTTCCTCGCAGGAGCTCGTGCACATGCTAATCTGACTGCGTTTACGTACACATGAGCATTTCCTCCTGAGGTTTGCCTCGTCGCCTGGAGGGATTACCGATCCGTTCCTTCTGCTCCATATTTGCATACATATCACAGGGAAGTACAGACACAGAGTAGATACTGCCTGTCTGTACTGACATATCGCAGGGAAGTACAGACACAGAGTAGATACTGCCTGTCTGTACTGACATATCACAGGGAAGTACAGACACAGAGTAGGGGATGCCTGTCTGTACTGACATATCACAGGGAAGTACAGACACAGAGTAGGGGCTGCCTGTCTGTACTGACAGAGCACAGGGAAGTACAGACACAGAGCAGGTACTGCCTGTCTGTACTAACAGAGCACAGGGAAGTACAGACACAGAGTTGAGGCTGCCTGTCTGTACTGACAGAGCACAGGGAAGTACAGACACAGAGTAGATACTGCCTGTCTGTACTGACATATCACAGGGAAGTACAGACACAGAGTAGATACTGCCTGTCTGTACTGACATATCGCAGGGAAGTACAGACACAGGGTAGATACTGCCTGTCTGTACTGACAGAGCACAGGGAAGTACAGACACAGAGTAGATACTGCCTGTCTGTCACAGGGAAGTACAGACACAGAGTAGGGGCTGCCTGTCTGTACTGACATATCACAGGGAAGTACAGACACAGAGTAGATACTGCCTGTCTGTACTGACATATCGCAGGGAAGTACAGACACAGAGTAGATACTGCCTGTCTGTACTGACATATCACAGGGAAGTACAGACACAGAGTAGGGGCTGCCTGTCTGTACTGACATATCACAGGGAAGTACAGACACAGAGTAGGGGCTGCCTGTCTGTACTGACAGAGCACAGGGAAGTACAGACACAGAGCAGGGGATGCCTGTCTGTACTGACATATCACAGGGAAGTACAGACACAGAGCAGGTACTGCCTGTCTGTACTAACAGAGCACAGGGAAGTACAGACACAGAGTTGAGGCTGCCTGTCTGTACTGACAGAGCACAGGGAAGTACAGACACAGAGTAGATACTGCCTGTCTGTACTGACATATCACAGGGAAGTACAGACACAGAGTAGATACTGCCTCTCTGTACTGACATATCGCAGGGAAGTACAGACACAGAGTAGATACTGCCTGTCTGTACTGACAGAGCACAGGGAAGTACAGACACAGAGTAGATACTGCCTGTCTGTACTGACATATCACAGGGAAGTACAGACACAGAGTAGGGGCTGTCTGTCTGTACTGACAGAGCACAGGGAAGTACAGACACAGAGTAGGGGCTGCCTGTCTGTACTGACAGAGCACAGGGAAGTACAGACACAGAGCAGGGGCTGCCTGTCTGTACTGGCATATCACAGGGAAGTACAGACACAGAGCAGGTACTGCCTGTCTGTACTGACAGAGCACAGGGAAGTACAGACACAGAGTTGAGGCTGCCTGTCTGTACTGACAGAGCACAGGGACAGAGTTGGAGGCTACAGACACAGAGCAGGGGCTGCCTGTCTGTACTGGCATATCACAGGGAAGTACAGACACAGAGCAGGTACTGCCTGTCTGTACTGACAGAGCACAGGGAAGTACAGACACATAGTAAGAAGCTGCCTGTTTGTACTGACAGAGCACAGGGAAATACAGACACAGAGCAGGGACTGCCTGTATGTACTGACAGAGCACAGCGAAGTATAGACACAGAGTACAGGCTGCCTGCACAGGGAAGTGCAGACAACAGACACAGAGTAGGGGCTGCCTGTCTGTACTGACAGAGCACAGGGAAGTACAGAAGCAGAGTAAGGACTGCCTACTCTGACACACACACACACACACACACACACACACACATATATGAATACTTTTATTCATGTCCACATACCAAAGTAACATCAAAGGACATAAACAGATGAGACACACAGTACATAATAATGACATGAGAACTGCCAGGTTCATTAGGGATATAGATAGCAGCACCGCCTCAGAACACACACACACACACACACACACACACAAACAGCAGCTCAACAAGATCTCTAGCTGTTGAATGAGATGTGCTTTGTTAGGGTTGGAGTGAAAACGTACAGGACGGTAGATCTCCAGGAACAGGGTTGGGCAGCCCTGCTCTAGCTGTTGAATGAGATGTGCCTTGTTAGGGTTGGAGTGTAAACCTACAGGACAGTAGATCTGCAGGAACAGGGTTGGGCAGCCCTGCTCTAGCTGTTGAATGAGGTGTGCCTTGTTAGGGTTGGAGTGTAGACCTATAGGATGGTAGATCTCTAGGAACAGGGTTGGGCAGCCCTACTCTAGCTGTTGAATGAGACATGCTTTGTTAGGGTTGGAGTGTAGACCTATAGGACGGTAGATCTCTAGGAACAGGGTTGGGCAGCCCTGCTCTAGCTGTTGAATGAGGTGTGCCTTGTTAGGGTTGGAGTGTAAACCTACAGGACGGCAGATCTCCAGGCAGCCCTGGCTAACAGAACTCTTTTACTTCTATCATCTGCAGGTGCATGTGCTCTGAAATAACCTCCAATTTAAAATGGAACACTCAAAACCTTAACAATGCATTATTTTTCATATTAGTTGCTTTTATTGATATTTGGTGTAGTCGTGCGTGACTGTACAGGATAGATGCAAATATGCGTTACCTCTAATGGGTTTGCGATGTAGACATCAATAACAGGCCATGGTTCGATGAGGGAATTGATAATAACAGAGCCATTAATCAGCGGAAACGAATTAAAGCAATCAAAGTTTTATTTACGGCTAATGCGCCTCAATCCATCCGTCCGATCCCTGCTCCTGCGCGGAAGAATGTGCTGGAAGAGATCTTCAAAATGGCGGAGAAACCCGAATAAAACGAACCGGGTTAAACGACGACCTCTCGCAGTCGACCGAAACCTCTGAGGAGCCGCCTTCGACCGTTCGCAGGACCTTGGAAGGACGAAGGCTTTGAAGCGTTGAGAATGTGGCCCCCCCCCCCCCCCCCCCACTGTAAACCGCGACGTCCCCGAGGGGGTCATTGTCATCTTTGGAGCGTGTTCATCAGTGTCGGCGGTGGTCAGGGCCGCCATTAGCCCGGGCCATCTGCTCGGGAGCGCCGTCCTGACGTCCCTGAAGTGCGGCGGATAAACGCGAGCTTCGGACGGCAGGACGGCGGGAAGAGGGAGCGGCTTTTAGCGGGCGGAGGGGCGGGAGTTCGCGGGAGTTCGCGGGTGTGCCGCACGCTCGGCCTTAACGATGCGCTGTTACTGATCTTCTCTGAAAAAGTTTCCCATTTAAAACTTAAGCTGCTAAGTCCGTAAAAAGAAAATGATTTTTTAAAAAATACAAGTTTCTGTTCAAGTTCTCCTTCAACTTCCCTTACAGTGTAGGTTCCCGCCCCCCCCCCCCCCCCCCCGGCCCCAGATCACCAGCCAGCACTAAAATACTGCAGGTGTAGTAAAACTGTATACAGGTTTTATTGTAAAATTCCCCAAACATGGACTGACACACACAATGACAGCACTGTTCTCCGTGCTCCTGCAGCCCCAGCAGGTTTATCTCTCCGTATCTCGTGGGATCGTTATCGGCTGGTAAATATTTAACAGGTTGTCCCTCGACTCCGGCCTCTGAGTCATCGTTCTTTGGCCAAACTGGTGATTTCAGGGTGGGCCTTGTTGGATTTATCATTTAAATGCTCTGAAGGAACAGACCCCCTCGTGCTCCTGCTGTAGTGTGGAATCACTTAAAATTATTTTCTTTCCAACTGCTTGTGTGAAAGCACCATTATTAACACATCGCCACCAGAATCTCCAAGTTCAATTGATTTCTGAGTCTCTGCATGGTCATATTAAAATGAAGGACATGGATCTCTAAGCCAAAAGGAAAAACAAGGAAGCACGGGCAGGGAAATGGATTGCAAAGCAATGGCAAAAAAAATGTTTCCATTTCAAATAACATAGCCCCAAGTATTGATGTCTACCAGTGGGCACAAATGGCTGTTTGTGTGAACATACTTCGCTAGTAGGGCAGCTAATGTGTTTGTTGTTGCAAATGTGGAAAACAAATGCCAGCACTATTATTCCAATAGCAACAAAGATTAAGAAAATTAAAAAGCATTTCCTCGAATGTGAGTGTGTTATAAGGAAAATGAGAAACTGAAGCAAATATTAATTTACCATTAACAAACAAATCACCGGTTCCATTAAATACAACATTTATTTGTGCATTCTAAAAATTAAGAAATGAAACGCCAGACTGTTCTCATTAAAGGAATGGACATGGTTAGGTTATAAAATTATATTATTGCTTTAAAAAATATATAGACTTTGGGTGAAATAAACTGGTCCTGATTTACCTGATTTTCTCTGGATAGAAAGGAAGCATGACCAGCGAAACCCTCAGTACATGAGATTATATTGCCCTTCACAGCGATTCATTTTACTGTCTGTTTATGGGACACAGGGTAGATTTAGTCTGTTTATGGGACACAGGGTAGATTTAGTCTGTTTATGGGACACAGGGTAGATTTAGTCTGTTTATGGGACACAGGGTAGATTTAGTCTGTTTTATGGGACACAGGGTAGATTTCGTCTGTTTATGGGACACAGGGTAGATTTAGTCTGTTTATGGGACACAGGGTAGATTTAGTCTGTTTATGGGACACAGGGTAGATTTAGTCTGTTTATGGGACACAGGGTAGATTTCGTCTGTTTATGGGACACAGGGTAGATTTAGTCTGTTTATGGGACACAGGGTAGATTTAGTCTGTTTATGGGGACACAGGGTAGATTTAGTCTGTTTATGGGACACAGGGTAGATTTCGTCTGTTTATGGGACACAGGGTAGATTTAGTCTGTTTATGGGACACAGGGTAGATTTAGTCTGTTTATGGGACACAGGGTAGATTTCGTCTGTTTATGGGACACAGGGTAGATTTCGTTGATTTAGTCTGTTTATGGGACACAGGGTAGATTTAGTCTGTTTATGGGACACAGGGTAGATTTAGTCTGTTTATGGGACACAGGGTAGATTTAGTCTGTTTATGGGACACAGGGTAGATTTAGGGGACATCATTGCATGCTTTATAATTGCTAATAATGGTATGTGTGACATTCTCTCCTCCCTCCAAACCACCCAGTTGCTTTTTGGCTTTATTTAATGGAATCCACCCCCAGGCTCTGGGGTTTTGGTGGCCCTAAACAAGAATATTTGGGGGTGAGTACTCAGGGGAACCGGGGGCAGTGTTGTCAGAACTGATCGCGGGCCGGGGGTGGGGGTGGGGGTGGGGGGTGGGGGGTTGGGGGGAGCTGCGCAATGGGGGGCGGAGGCTGAAGCAATTAAAATTTGCTCCAAAATAACATTTTTAAGTTGAGTTGTGTGGTCAGGGGACGGCTGTGGCCCTAAACGACTGCACAGAGTGTCTGTGCCAGCGGCTCTGACTGCCTGCACTCAGCTTCCTGTCTTCAGCTTCCTGTCTGAGGGGTATTAGGGACTCTGATGCTGCTTTACTGAAGGTAAAGGTGCATAGTGTGGAAAACTGTAGTGCTAAGGAAAGCACCCTCGCTATACTTCAATTAGAGAGGAAGAAATCAGTACTTTCATCGTTTAAAAAAAGGGTTTTTTTCCCCCCATGTAGCCTGCCAGTCAGGAATTCTGGGTATTTGTGATTTCCTCCTGACTGAGGTGTCAAAGGTCGAATTAAATTTTTGACTGTGTGCACGCATGCTTCATGTCATTCTCATTGTTCGGTTTTCTCTGCAAACAGAGCATCAGCAAAAACCAAGTGGAATGCACAAGACAGGGTACCAGACATGGCGAAGTAAAGCTCGTCGCTGTGAGGATCGAGCAGAGTAACTGTCACATGGTTTTAACGAGGGTAGGTCCTCCGATGAGCGATGGTGGCGGTGTGACGTAAGCAGAAGCAGAAGAAGAAAAAATAAAATAATTCAGCCAAACGGCGCTCAGTTCGTTCTCTGTTTCTGGGTGAAAATATTTTGGAGCGATGCCAGCGTCCTTCTGCGCTGACAACAATGGAAGAGAGGACAGAGGAACTTTGGTGAGGCAGAGAAGGAGAAGCAAAACTTTTAGTTCTTCTTTTTTTTCGGTCATATGTTGCAAATTATATATATATATATAAGGGGCAGAATTGTCTGTTCATAAGCCATTGCTGACTGAACCACTCCAAAACCTGATGACACAGTCAATTTCCCTTGTATTGGGGAACCGCGTCCTTCTTAGGATAAGCGCTGCTTTATGCCTGTGCTCACATTTACAGAATGCTCTGAATCCCAGCTGAGGAGGCCGTGTGTACTTTAGCAGTCTGTGGAAATAAAAATTTATCCTCACCACCGGCACTGTCCAATACAAAGGCTGGAATGTCTGAAGTTACTGTCCTAAAAAGCCACTCGCACTATCACCAACTTTGGGTTATGCTGATAATGCTGAGTCTAAATGGATAATTATCGTCTACCTCAGTCTTAGCAAGTTTAGTGAATCTATATCAGCGATGAATATAATTCTGTAAATTGCTTCTTTCAGTTTAACCATAATGAGTAATATGTCATAAAATAGATACTTTAACCTGCTGTGTGTTTTGTAAAGGTCACTGCTTTTGGCGGGGAATTGCAGGCAGTTTCATTGACATTCACTGTCAACAGCCGCGCTGCAGTTTTAAACCGTCAGAACTGTTCTTTAAATGTCAATTACCATAGAGTTCCACATTTCCTTATTGCGCTAGATGGTTATTTGTCCTTTCGTTATGGAAGTAATACGGTCTTTGATGAGAACACCGTGTACAGAAATAATCCTGCTGCTTGCGTAAAGAGTTCCCTATCAGGTGACCCAGTCTTCACGTGGATGGTTACATTATTACCTCATGTCTTGGCCTTCACCTTTAAGCACTACACATTCCAGTGTGTATGGGTTTATATATCGTGCTTTTGGTTTGTATACTGTGCTTCTGTAATTACTCAAACGATTGAGGTCATGCATCTTGTTCTAGGGTACAGCTTTATTGCCTGGGAACTTAACAGGGATCTGATAAGAAGCCTACGCCCCCACCCTTATCCACCATGTCCAAATACTACCCAGCTCTGTGTAAAAAGCATAACATACATACACGCTCAGAAAGAAGATCTGGCCTCCCTCTCACCCCTGAAAGATATGTGCCAGAAAAGGGCGGCCTGGCCTCACTGGAACAACAGGAAGGTGTGACTCAAACGCAAAGATCTACTGGCTAAACAGTTTGATCTACTGGCTAATAAGACTGATCTACTGTCCACTCAGATTGATCCACTGGTCAGCCACAGTCTGCTGAATGTAATTATTAACAGTCTCTGAGATGAAGTGGCTGGAAACCTGATTTAATTTGCGCTATCTGAATCATAGCTCTGTTATTATCACTCTTCTCAGTGAACCACGGTTATTATGGATAGCGACACAGCAAACCCATTAGAAGAAACACATCTTAAAACATGCACTTTGATTTTTAATATCCTGTACTATCATGCACTGCTACGCCAAAATTAAACAAAAGCGATTGATTTGAAAAAATAATAAATGACTGTAATTACACTTTAAAAATGACACTGTAATTCAAGCAGTGATGTCCCGCACACAATCTTTTAATACAGAGCCACTGAATGTACGGCACGGTAACGTTTCTATGCCGTTAATGATCGATGTGCTAGCGCTTTGCATTTTTGAAACCGCCACTGCACGAAGGACTCTTTCCATTAAAGCGAGCTTCGCGTTTCCTTTCATCTCCTCACGGCTGGAAGCGGCTGCGTTTAATTGGGGAGATTACTCCCGCGAACGGGCCGTCCGGCGCGGGCCGCCGAGGCAGAATAATTGAGGAGCGCTTACGGACCGAACGCCGGCACGACCCCGGCCAGATCGATGCCCTCAAAAACACCGCAGCCGAATCCCAGAGACAGCCGGAGTCAGCCGTTATGTTTCCCATAACCACCTCGCTGGCACTGACAGGCGGGAGGGTGGCGTAATGAGCAGGACACCGCTGTTGTACCCTTGAGCAGGGCACTTAGCCTGCATTGCTTCAGTGTGTATCCCGCTGTCTAAACGGATCCTGTGTATAAGAAGGCGTAGCGAGAGCTGGGAGTCGCAGAGACGGGGGCTTTAGCCGGGTAAAGCAGGCGGGCAGGGGCGCTTTATCGCCGTGTCGATCTCCGCCGTCTCCGAGACGGCAGCACCGCCCCCGTGGGGCCGCGGGAATCCCCCAGAGAGAGCCGGCCGAAAATCCCCCGGCAAGCGAACGTCGGGACGCATCAGCCGGCTCGTCAGGCGGGACGCCGCGGGACCCGACAGGCGCCGGATCGAGAGACCCGTCAGGCGGGACACCGCGGGACCCGACAGGCGCCGGATCGAGAGACTCGTCAGGCGGGACGCTGCGGGACCTGACAGGCGCCGGATCGAGAGACTCGTCAGGCGGGACGCCGCGGGACCGGACAGGCGCCGGATCGAGAGACTCGTCAGGCGGGACGCCGCGGGACCCGACAGGCGCCGGATCGAGAGACTCGTCAGGCGGGACGCTGCGGGAACTGACAGGCGCCGGATCGAGAGACTCGTCAGGCGGGACGCCGCGGGACCGGACAGGCGCCGGATCGAGAGACTCGTCAGGCGGGACGCCGCGGGACCCGACAGGCGCCGGATCGAGAGACTCGTCAGGCGGGACGCCGTGGGACCCGACAGGCGCCGGATCGAGAGACTCGTCAGGCGGGACGCCGCGGGACCCGACAGGTGCCGGATCGAGAGACTCGTCAGGCGGGACGCTGCGGGAACTGACAGGCGCCGGATCGAGAGACTCGTCAGGCGGGACGCCGCGGGACCTGGCAGGCGCCGGATCGAGAGACTCGTCAGGCGGGACGCTGCGGGACCTGACAGGCGCCGGATCGAGAGACTCGTCAGGCGGGACGCTGCGGGAACTGACAGGCGCCGGATCGAGAGACTCGTCAGGCGGGACGCCGCGGGACCGGACAGGCGCCGGATCGAGAGACTCGTCAGGCGGGACGCCGCGGGACCCGACAGGCGCCGGATCGAGAGACTCGTCAGGCGGGACGCCGTGGGACCCGACAGGCGCCGGATCGAGAGACTCGTCAGGGCGGGACGCCGCGGGACCCGACAGGTGCCGGATCGAGAGACTCGTCAGGCGGGACGCTGCGGGAACTGACAGGCGCCGGATCGAGAGACTCGTCAGGCGGGACGCCGCGGGACCTGGCAGGCGCCGGATCGAGAGACTCGTCAGGCGGGACGCTGCGGGACCTGACAGGCGCCGGATCGAGAGACTCGTCAGGCGGGACGCTGCGGGACCGGACAGGCGCCGGATCGAGAGACTCGTCAGGCGGGACGCCGCGGGACCCGACAGGCGCCGGATCGAGAGACTCGTCAGGCGGGACGCCGCGGGACCCGACAGGCGCCGGATCGAGAGACTCAATACTCTGTCCGTCACTCTTTCTCTCTCTGCCTCTGTGTCACTCACTCTCTTCCTCCATCTCTCTCTGCCTCTCTCTTTTTACACTGAGGTCCGGTGTGTGTGTGTGATAGGGGTCACACTGTGAGGACTGGTGTGTGTGTGTGTGATAGGGGTCACACTGTGAGGTCCGGTGTGTGTGTGTGTGTGATAGGGGTCACACTGTGAGGTCCGGTGTGTGTGTGTGTGATAGGGGTCACACTGTGAGGTCCGGTGTGTGTGTGTGTGTGTGTGTGTGTGTTATAGGGGTCACACTGTGAGGTCCAGTGTGTGTGTGTGATAGGGGTCACACTGTGAGGTCCGGTGTGTGTGTGTGTGTGTGATAGGGGTCACACTGTGAGGTCCGGTGTGTGTGTGTGTGTGTGTGGGGTCACACTGTGTGTGTGTGTGTGTGTGTGTGTGTGTGATAGGGGTCACAATGTGAGGTCCGGTGTGTGTGTGTGTGTGTGTGTGTGTGTGTGTGTGTGTGATAGGGGTCACACTGTGAGTTCCGGTGTGTGTGTGTGTGTGTGTGTGTGTGTGATAGGGGTCACACTGTGAGGTCCGGTGTGTGTGTGTGTGTGTGATAGGGGTCACACTGTGAGGTCCGGTGTGTGTGTGTGTGTGTGTGATAGGGGTCACACTGTGAGGTCCGGTGTGTGTGTGTGTGTGTGTGTGATAGGGGTCACACTGTGAGGTCCGGTGTGTGTGTGTGTGTGTGTGTGTGTGATAGGGGTCACACTGTGAGGTCCGGTGTGTGTGTGTGTGTGTGATAGGGGTCACACACTGTGAGGATTGAGATTCCCTGTGTGTGTCAATGAGAGATTGTGTGTGTGTGTGTGTTTGTGTGTGTTTGTGTGTGTGTGTGAACTGTCAAAATGACGAAATGCACCTCTTGCCTTTTCCTTCAGCGAGCCCATGCAGGCGATCGAACCCGGCGCACAAGTGGGACTGCAGTGCCCTGCGCGGCTGCAGAAGGAAGCAGAACCCTGGCTTCGCTTTTTCATCTTTCTGTTTGTTTCCATCCATCCAGGCCGGTTCCGCGGGGGTGACATCGTCTCCGGGGCGACGATGTGAAACCGCGATCGCTCCGGCACGGGGGTGGGGGGGGGGGGTGTGTGTGCTGCTGGGCTCTGACAGGTCCCTCCCCAGACGGCCGTCCCCCCCCCCCCCCCCCCCCCCCCCCCCCCCCCCCCCCCGAACATTAATCCCACTTTGCGCTCATAAAGCGACTCATATGGAGGCCATTAGAGGGGCTGCCAGGCCGGCTGAGTGGGAGCGGCGAGAGGACTCAGCTGAGAGGACTCAGCTGTAATCACGCCGCTCTCCCCCGGGATCCCCACACAGGACACACACACACCGCCAGACAGGTCGCCCGGCAACAGGCCGCCATTAACGAACAAGTCCTTCTAAATTACAACTCTGCAGTCATCTCATTCCACTGTGACATTTTACATATGCTATATAAAATATGTGTCTGTGTATGTTTTTGTGTAAAACAATATATCACAGACTAGGACTCATTTCTTAGGAAACGTAATAGGCTGCACTGTTTATTAATTTCACGTTTTTATGTTGCTGCATTTTGCTCCAAATCTATTGGATAGCGAACAGAGCCACTTGCTGCGACGTACATTAATGATGCACTTAGATGAGTTACTTGCTTTGTCTGTGTTGGATTTTGACTTATTTCTGTCCAAGAGAATAAATATTTCAATACAGCCATTTCTTCCCTTCTGCCATCTCAGAATGGTGGAATGAACCGCTTATCAGTGTAAGAACTGCACTTATTAAATATGACCTAATATTCTAATATCATTGCGCTTGAGCTCTTTAATTTAGTGTTCTATATTTCATCATGCCTCCACATGATGTTTGCTCATAATATATATGTTATACATGGCATTTTCCAGCCTGTATTAAATTGACAACAAAACATTCCTTCCTTTCATTTCTTACTATCCTTCTAATTACTGGTTTGAAGCAAAGCATTGTGGGATTTGAAGTCATTTTTTTAGCTCCGATTGCTTCCATAAAAAGGACCATGTTCCCTTATTTCATTTATTTAACAATTCTTATATTTCCTGTTATGGCTGTAGCCACTCCTGAGCCAGAAGCAGAAGAGAGAACGAGGACAGAAAATAATCATGGCCGTGTCCAAATTAGCACACTTGTCTAATTTCAAGTATACAAGTCATATAGAGTTTTATATAACTTCTATACTCAGTAGTATGCAAGTGAACAGATTTGGACACCACCAGTGCCTTGATAAAATATTTGAACGTGGGATGGGGATGCCGCTACATCAGTAGCGACCTCACCTGTACACATATACACCTGACGAGTGATTGGTAATGAGCTCAGGTGTATCTCCTGGCCCTTATCGCTCAGCATTAAGGAGAGATTTCGTGGACCTGCTGATTCTGACGCAAAAAGCTCCACAGCAGCCTCAGATTCTTGGCTTGGTCTGTCAATGTGTTTGTTTCCCGTGTTTCATTTTAATTTGCACTCCAAGAAGAGGAACTAAAAAAGCAGTGAGCCAATTGAAATCTTTGTGTTCTTGCAGCCTATCCAATCACAACTCAGCATGATGGCCACCCCACCAAATACCTGTAAGTTACTTTTTTATCCTCAGCTGATTTAAATTGTCAGCATACTATTTTCTGCATGTATATTTCGCAACTTGTAATGTTCCATGTTGATAAAAATGATTCATTTCAGTTTTTTTTTTGTTGTTGTTGAGTGTTTACTGTTCTGTCTCACACTGTATGATTGGCCACTTTGAAAACAAAGCTACGCTATTGGTTGGCCTTACAGAGGCTACAAGATGTCCTCGAGCCATCTGACATTAAAGAATGACAGTGATATCAAAGGATATATTTTTAAACAGTAAAAAAAAAAGAAAAAAAACATTCATCCAGGGACAAAGTATTCAGATATTTCTTTGCCTTTGAGTGCCTTGGTAAGTCATAATGGGATGTTTGGCTGTGATGGCCAATCTTTTTTAGGCATTTCCAGCAGTCCTTTGAAAGGATGAAAAAAACCCTTTCATTTGCTTTTAGACTTAAAGACATGTGAGAAATGTGCTTTAAAAAAAAACATCCAGTAGGCCGCTATTAAACATGCTTTCAATTATTTCTCTTTTTAAGTTTGAAAAACTGAATCTCTGACTGCAGATTACATCATTCTTTTTAGATCTTGTCTGACATGAAGATTCTGTGACTGATATGCTGGCCCATAATGATCCAGCGGTTGGTGAATTCATTTGAAAAAGAAAATAAACCCAACAACTGCCTTACTTAAAAAACACACACACGCAAACACGCACACACACACAACACACACACACACACATATAGGCATGCACACACACACACACACACACACACACAGGAGGGGTGATAATGAGGATAATAACTCATGCTTTGCTATTTTTCTCACAACGAAGCCAAAATAGCACCTGTCCAGCGTAAGGTCGGCACAAACACAGAGCACCTTGATGGAAATCAGCGAGGTGTGGAGGGAGGGGTCAGAGACGTGCCGGGGTCCGGCTCCGGGTCCAGCTGAGCACCGAATCTCCCGAGCTTTAAATAATTAAGGCCCGAAACAGAAGGCAGGCGGCGGCGCGGCGGGTTTCAGGGAGCGGGAGAAGCTGCACTGTCAGCACTTCTCACGGGTTGACGGCGGACACACACACACACACACACACACACACACACACACACACACACACACACACACACACACACACACACACACACACACACACACACACACACACACACACACACACGCACACACACACACACACACACACACACACACACGCACACACACGCACACACACACACACACACACACACACACACACACGCACACACACACACACACACACACACATGCACACACACACACACACACACTCACACACACGCACACACGCATGCACACTCACACAAACACACACACACACACCTTTTCAAACCTTTTTTTTTCACATCCCAGCACTTCGCTCTCGCCTTCAAGCTTCGTTAGTGAGCGCGGTCGAGTGCGGGGCCGTCTGACGAAGCGATCTCGCCGGCCCGGTCCGTGCCAGGCTCCGGCAGCGGACCGCAGTAAAGCCTCGCTGTGATTGGCTCTCTCTGTGCCCGGACCGGCCTTCACTGTCGGGTGGGTTCTAGGTTCAGTGGGGCTCAGTGGGGATCAGTGGGGCTCAGTGGGGATCAGTGGTACTGTGCGTGTTGTCATGCCTCCTAGTGTAGTATAATGGGTATGGAACAGGTCTTGTAACCTGAAGGTCACAGGTTCGATTCCTAGGTAGGACACTGCCGTTGTACCCTTGAGCAAGGCACTTAACCTGCATTGCTTCAGTATATGTTTAGCTGTATAAATGGATGCAATTTATGTAAATGCTATACGAAAGTTGTGTAAGTCGCTCTGTATAAGAGTCTGCTAAATGCTGCGATGTAAGTTTGACTTACCATAGCTTACTGTGTGAACTGGACTTAATGTGTTAATGACTATGAGTAACTGTTACATAATAGGTATTGTAGCTTATCGAACCTCTGTTTTGTAGTTGTTCCGACGACATCAGTCTTTTGTACATCGTTTGGATAAAAGCGTCTGCCAAATAAATGTGATGTAATGCATTAACATATTGTGAATATTTTCAGTGCCATCCCAAGACACTTGCAAGGTGCCAAAAAAATTAAAATACCTAACTTGCTGAGACCGGGCAGGAAGGAAATAATTTAAGAAGGCCCAGTAGAGAATCCAGTGAGGAGCTCTATCACACGACAAACACCTTTTCATAACAGGGATATTGATGTGGCTCAATCCAAAAATGTCATTCACCACATCTTCATTAGATTTTGAATGAAGATGATGCACGGGGCTGACATTAATCGATTCCTCTATTTACATGCCATTTTCAGTGAATAACGAGGGACTCTTGCGCTGCTGCTCTCCTCGTTTCCCCCTGACCTCGTGCATCTTGTGAAAAAAAAGGCTGCACTGGCACATTCAGCTCACAGAGATAAATGGCATGGATGCGATGGCATTCACGTGGCAATGCCCTCCGGGATCACCCTCCATCCAATTAAATACGTATGCCTGCGTAGGATTCCAACGGCAGCTTATTTGGAGCTCGTCCTCAAAATTCCCAAAGGGGAATGCTATGCATTAATTCAGTTGATATATGTTCATAAAAACATTATAAATAAGCTTACTAACTAAATATGTCACATGCACACACACACACACGCACACACACACAAACAAAGGAACAAAAGAAACAAAATGCTTTCCATCTTGTTCCTTGTTCTAATTTCCTGTCTATTGTGCTCCTGATTATTCTGGGGCAGCTTGAATGCCGTCAGAAGCACAACACACACACTCACAGAGTGAAAGCAGGTGGAAGCTCCGCACAGGAATCGCCCCGGCGCTCTCTGCCATCTGATATGCTTTCCAGATAGCGGCACCACTCTCTGCCCACACACTGACCGGGCTCCACATTTTCCACATGAACCACAATAACACGATTTCAAAAGGCCCTGTGAAAAAAGTACTTTCCTGCTTCCATTTACAAAGGGGAAAAAAATAATAATAACCAGGAGACCATTGAAAAAAATAAATAATAACCGGGAAACGGTTAAGTGTCATGCAGCCGAGGTGATGCGTGCCCGCCTTTGCCAAGCCCCTGATCTTAAAACATTCCTGCTGCTCTTTCCCTGATGAACGGGGCAAATGTGCACCAGTGCACAGGGCTGCATGCAGCAGGCAAGTCTGTTCAGAGCGCAGCTGAGCTCGGAGTATCTCGCCATTAATCTCAGTTCCAGCGCTTCCTGCGAACGAATCTCTCGCTGGGCGCAAAACCACAAATACGGTCTGTCCATCCGCTGCGTTCACGTGGACTGAGTGCCATTGCGGCGGCTGTAAACTCCTCCTCCTTTTTTAAAAAAAAATAAAAAATAAAATAACAACACTGCCGTATGGCCTGAGCTGTGTGTTACTTTCCTCTGGGTTTATTATCTTATATCTCCGGAAACCAGCTTTGTGAAAGGAGATCCTTTCCCGAGGGAGCTGGAAGAAAGTGACATCACAATGTGGCTGGCGGAGAGAGGAAGGACTGGGTCCAGTCATTCAGATGCGATGCGCTTTGTTTATCTTCTTGCTGTGCAAATTTAATCAACATCTAAGAGGTTTTTTTTTGGGGGGGCAGTGGGTAGGGTTGCATAATTATAAATTCAGGTTTATTGCTGCAACAAAACAGCCATTATTGAGTTATTCCATATTGTTTTTTTATGAGTTGTACCATATGAAAGTTTTATACTGAATTTTGCGTTACTTGGCTCGGTTCCCCTCATGGGTTCATGGCAGTGAAAAGCCGTATATTTGACAAACATCATCCTCTAATTGAAACCCAAGAAAAGAAAAGAAAGGCAAACAAACAAAAGGGAAAAATTCAAACAAATCATTAGGTGTCATTTTTCAGTCTGACATTGAAAACAAACTGTGGGAGGCCAAACAGTGTCTTATGAAGTTTTGCAGTAAATGCATTTGTGTTTTTCAGTAAAAGCCTACAGGAGAGGAGAGTCTCCAGGAGAGCCAGTGACTATTTTACATCTGCAGGCCACCCACAGTACTACAGGAGAGCCAGTGACTATTTTACACACTACAGGCCACACACAGTACTACAGGAGAGTCAGTGACTATTTTACGTCCTGCAGGCCACACACAGTACTACAGGAGAGTCAGTGACTATTTTACACACTACAGGCCACACACAGTACTACAGGAGAGTCAGTGACTATTTTACATCCTGCAGGCCACCCACAGTACTACACGAGAGCCAGTGACTATTTTACGTCCTGCAGGCCACACACAGTACTACAGGAGAGTCAGTGACTATTTTATACACTACAGGCCACACACAGTACTACAAGAGAGTCAGTGCACAGTACTACAGGAGAGTCAGTGACTATTTTACACCCTACAGGCCACACACAGTACTACAGGAGAGTCAGTGACTATTTTACACACTACAGGCCATACACAGTTCTTCAGGGGAGCGAGTTGCAATGAGGATCTCTTGCTAGCAGCAGCTGGTAGCTTGCGGGTACCTGTTAGAAGCACTAGTGTAATGATGACTCCAGGAACCCTGGTGGTGTGTAGCCAGCTGCATTCTGCTAGTGGGCCAGCCAATCATAGACAGTTAATTACACAGCACAGGCTGAAGCCTGCTATGCCTGGGCACTAAGCTCCAGCTTGTATTCATGTATTCATGGTGAGATGTTTTACTGAATGAGCCACGAGAGAGCCAGTAAATGTATTTACTGAATACAAACAGCGAGGGATAGAACCACACTACTGTCTTACTGTCTAAAGTGTGTACATCTTTACTAATTTCACATTACAGCCTCAGCCAGATCTCTCTCTCTTTCATTCCCTCCCTCCCTTGCTCTCTCTCTCTCTCTTCTCCTACACACACCTGCACCAGTGCTTTTGCGACATATATCTCATAAATGCACCCTAACTTCCGTTCAAAGTTAAGGATAAAAGTCCTCTGGCAGAGGTTAAGGTCTGGTCTGATGACTTTATAACTTCATCACATCTGACCTTTTCTGTTGCCATTTCCTCCCGTCAGTGCACACCAATGGAACTTTCTCCTCCTTTAAAATGAAGGCAACGACACTATTTTTCTAAAAAGGTGGATATTCCTAAAATGTGGGCCCAAGTTATAAATGAGAGGAGCTTGGGGATTACTGTGCCTAGAGGTGACCGTGTCCCAATGTTCTAATTATTCAAAAAAAAAATTGCACCTGGGGTGAAAGAGTGAGACCTGTCCAGGATGTATTCCTGCCTCTCACCCATTGCATGCTGGGATAGGCTGAGCATAATTTAGTGAAAATAAATAAATAAATAAATAAATACTCACGTGAAAAGAATGTCATTAAATTTCTCTCTACTAATGAGAAACTGGTCCAGGACAAGAATAAATATTAAAACATTCTTTATCTTGTAATGCTTTTTCTCATCCAATTATTATGGTTATGTGTCATAGGTCATAGATATGTGCGCACTAATTTATTTGATGGCTCTAGATTTCTTATTCGTACCTAATTTTTCGGTAACCTCCCAACCCCATTTAAGTTGACTCATATACACTTTGACCTAATGTTGATGATCTGTAGCATGACTAAGCATACAGTACAAGGCAAAAAAAGTCTTAAATACATTAAAAACACAACAAAATAGAGTGCTTTGGTCATGTTGCCAGGCAATGATAATCTTAGCGCCTCCTGATATTGAAATAAAGCTCACTGAGCGTAGGCTTGCAGGTCATTAATTCTGCTAACGCAGATACACTGAAACTCTGCCACATCATTACAATGCTCCAACCTTCCTGACATGACAGAACCCACACGCACACGTGCACGGGCGTATTCTCGGCTTGAACCTTAAACATCTGTTAATAAAAAATATCTCACAATTTGTCAACAGTTAATAAGCCGTTGATTTTAAGATGACAAGTTATCTGTTCTCACCCCCTAATGATCTCCAGGGTATCAGTCTATTTACCCTTGCATACTGTATTCAAAAGCTGCTATTCCCAATAATCTGGTTTACTGGATACGTGATACCAATCTATGAACCGTCATGAGAAGTGCAAAGTTTACTTTCCTGTGTGCTAGTGGTCACTGCTGTTCATCGGTGCTACAGAGAGAGATGGTGCCAGCTGAACCACAGGCAGTCTGCTCAGACACTGAGCCAAGTCCTCTTTAGAAGCTTTGTGCAAACCCCCCTTATGCAAAACCCTCTGATGGCTATCAGCTAATACGGCACAGATGTGTGAAAGTATCAAGCCTATGGAACATATTTTTATTGGATTTTACTGATGAAATGATATCGTTAATAATATTAGAACAACACAATCCTACTACATTCTGAACTCTGTCAAGGTCGGCTGAGGACAATTAGGGAGGGAATCCATGCACTAATATACGCTAGTAAATTTACTGAAGCTGTAAAGTTCTGCAAACCTGCTCTCTGGTAGATGTTACTGAAGATGTACAGATGTGCAAATCTGCTCTCTGGTAGATGTTACTGAAGATGTACAGATGTGCAAATCTGCTCTCTGGCAGATGTTACTGAAGGTGTAACAATATGGAAGTCTGCTCTCTGGTAGATGGTTCTTGGCCAGAGTGAGTTTGGTTTTGTAGTTTTTTTTGTCCCTGAAATGAGATGCAGCCTAAAGGCTTTTGCTTCTTAAGCATTCCTCCAGGGTCATCCCGGCCAGCATCAATATTCAAAGTAATCTCTGCAAGCGTTTATTTTTCCTGATTAAAAAAAGCCGCCATTTATTAATTATTTAACGGAGACTGGGGGAAAACTCCTGGTGTGCATCCATATTGTATTTCCCTTCCCTCAGTGATAATCAGAGCTCACATATTATTTTTTAAAATCATTTATCAACGACTGAACTTATTCACTACCTATGATGAAGGTGTTATACTGCTGAATTCATTAACAGTACCGCATACTGCAGAGACAGATCAAACAGGGGCGATTCTGGGACCACGTACGAGCTTCTCTGATGTGATCTTTTTGACTGATTATTGGGACACAGTCCCGGCAAAAACTTTATTGTGTTGTGAATTTCAGGATATCGGTAATCCTGCCACACTATGTTTTTCACTGTGGCAGTTACGCCACTGCCAGATCGCCATTTAAGTAGAAGGTGCACTGCAAGTCATGGGTCCTCAAACTCAAGAAAGGCCGGAGGGCACACATGGACTTTCTTTTCTCTCTCTCTCTTTTTTTTAAATTTTTACACTGAGACGGATTCAGTGTGTCATGCGCAAAATGATCTACTGGGTTCCCCACATGACAGGGGACAGGATATTTACTGCACTGGTAAACCAAACCGGACTGTCCTTCTCGTGCTATTCTGCTCGACGTGCTTTACTGTGGAAAATTCATGAAAGCCTCTCAGGAAGAAATACCAACTGCCACCACTGGACAGCTTGCAAGAATTAGAAGAGCTGCTTCGCGTTGTAAACCGAGATTCAGTCAGACCTTTGCATAACTTCCCTCTTTCTTCCTCTTAACCTGATTCGAGGGTTATTGGCAATCTTCTTCTTTGCTTCTAAGCTGAGAGTAAGCTGCATTTCTCCTTAAAGAGCATTTTTAGTGTTTTGTGGTTTGGGGCATATATTTAAAAGGACAAACATGTATGCATACATTACGAGCAGATTTACCAAACAATAAACATTGGCCGCTGACTTTCTTTGAAATTCTATTCTTATATTATCATATATTAGACTGCAACTATCATATGTTAGACCACTTCAAAAAGGTGTTTGTAAAAAAAAAAAAAAAAGATCAAGTATGAATCTTGTTAGAGCAGCATAATATAGTTAAACATCCCAGTAGACCTTCTGTTAGAAGTTTTGTGATCCCTTCACTAAACTTAATCAATGAAATTTCGCCCCCTACTGGCAGTGTAGACCCATGTCGTCCACCAACTGAACTGAACAGTGATCCTGCACTGGTTTTGTATACTGCCAGTCCTACATAATCTATATCTTAATTTTTGTATATATTCCTAATCTTATTATACTAACACAATCATATACCAATCCTACACAATCTTAATATTTGCATACTGGCATCCCTACATATTCTTAATCCTAATATATATATATATACAGTATATGCTGGCAGTCCTACATAATCTTAATTAGGTTAAATTGTTATTTGACCAATATTTAAGCCCATCTATGCTTGTAAATTTGCTAATTATGGGAATGCTCTTGAGTTTTTCCACTGTCTCTGATGCAATGACCTGGCTAATATGATGTTAATATAGATACAGACATTTTGGTCATTTTTTAAAACACCTCACTGAGTGTTTAAATGGAACTTTGTATAAAAGGGGTTGCAATTCCTATACAGCCCACCCAATATGAATGTAAATACCATAAAATTAAAGCTGATATATATAATTAAGAAGTAGATCATTCTAAGTCTTTTGATCAACTCCAATGCACAACTTTACAACTCTGTTCACTGACTAATGCTTTGCCTAACCATTTCACACATTCAGTGAGCTTTATATCATCTGGATTGGCTGACAGAGGTTTCAGTGAACAGCGGGCACAATCTATATTATTTCGAAGTTTGTGAATTGGCACAGAGTGTGTTTGGCATTTACATGGAGGGGGGAAAAAAAAGGAAAAGAAAAAAACAAAACAAAACGAGGAAAAGTTGCTGATCCCAGTAGGAGGGGTTTTAAGCATCTGTTGGCTCTCATTCCGAGCGAGCACTTAATTACCTCAGTGAAACGAGCTGTTAATTCACCCTTTGTCTTGATTAGATATTTCTCAGCTGGTCCTTTGCGCTCCCAGGCCTTCGCGCGTTGGTACAGTTGGCAGGAGTGGAGATTAGTTTAGATTCTCCTCCCACTGCGCGAGGAACAGGAGCTCCACAGCTGGTGTTTGAACAGATCTTATACTCAGCTGGGTTAGGAAACACAGCCTTGCACGCCCGCAAACCTATTCCAAATTAAGATGCACTCTCAGGATACTAATTACTGTTGGAAGGCATATTACTTTTTATATATTGGATCAATTATTTTTCCCTGTTGTTTTTTTCCCCCCCTTTTTCTCCACAATTTGGAACCGTAGACTGAGGCTCTCAGTGAAGTAGCCAGCGTAGAAGCACAAGGACCCCAGTGACTGCAGCCAGCCAGCGACTATTTTACACCTTCCTGCAGTCCTGGAGTTACTGAGACTATTTTCCACCCTCCTGGAGTTACTGAGACAATTTTACACCCTCCTGGAGTTACTGAGACAATTTTACACCCTCCTGGAGTTACTGAGACTATTTTCCACCCTCCTGGAGTTACTGAAACTATTTTACACCCTCCTGCCTTCCTGGAGTTCCTTAGACTAATTTTCGCTCCAATATATTTTTCAATATATGTAATCATTATTTTTTTAACTATATCAAAAAAGTATATAGTTTAAAAAAAATATAGTTTACCTCTATCAGTCTTTGTTTACCTCTGTTATACTGCTTGTTAATAATATTATTTTTGCAGTTCTCTCTACATGTTTCTGTCATTTAAAAAAAAAAAAAAATAAATAAATAATTAAAAACATTTGGTCAGGAAAAAAGCGCAATAAAGATTCTCTATGGTCAGCTACAGTGCATTGGCCTGTACAGCTGGAGTTTTTCTCTACTGCCCATTGCTCACTGTTCTAAACCACATGTTAATCATCTCCCATGATGTACACACCCCTCTCCTGCTGAACATTAGCCTGCTGTAAAATGACGTGATTAAACTCCTTCCTGTTTCTACTGCAGGAGCCGTGATTGGCTGGCGCTGAAATCAGCATTCTGGGGAAAATGTGTTGTGTGATTGGTCCATCAAAGTTACTCCATCAACAGAACAGCTGTGAAACAAAGCTCTTTTACAAAATAACAGAAGACTGTCTGAACTGTTTGAGTGAGAAGTTCATGAGCATGTTCGCTGTTAAGTTAGGCTCCAAAGAACATTTTTATTACCTGCACTTCTGGCTTGGTATTAAATCTAAACCCAAATAACATTGATGTTCTGTTATTAAACTGCTCACATTTGAGTGTTTTTTTGTCTGGGTCTGGGCTTTGTATCAAATTCATTTATATTGAAATAAGGTTGACTCCTGGGCTGCTTATTGTCCCTCAAATCACCATTAATGCTCTTTTTGTTCTGCAGTCTATTAAAATTAGCTCTGATTACACAAGTATTCATTCGCACCAATAATGGCTTTAATCCTCATTCAACTATAACATTAAAATGCAGAGAAACTTATTTCTGAAACACAAGTTAGATGTAATTATATCATCACATTATCATCAGAATGATCATTAGTATCTAAAAGCAAATGTGTTTTGAGAATTAAGAAGTTTTTCAAATAAGTTTTCTTTAATTGCAAAAGATAAACAAAAAAAATGCCCTCAAAATGGCCCTCAATTTAAAAAAATGTTTTTTTCTGTTGCAAAATTATGTTTCTTGCAGGAGAAACACCTGTCACTATATTATAAAACACATGTACACCAATACAATTCTATATTATGAATATGTGCACTGTATTGTGCTATTTTACAATGAGTAATAGGCTTCTTAACGCTGTTTTTTCTTTGACCTCAAGGCAAAACCTTCCAGCAGGAAGATTAAGCAGAAGCCTGTAACACTCGACAAGTACTTATAGCTCAAACAAACCCCTCTCTATCTCAGACACAAATGACCCCCCTAAACTGTACATAATAAAAACCAATATTAGCGCTCAATCTGACAGTGTCAAAAAGCACTTCTGGTTTGTCAACAGGATAAGGTGTGCGGTGAATGGAAAGTCCCTCATTTCTGTGAACCAATATTTATCTGAACTCAATTAACGCCGTGCTGATGGTGTGCTAGTTAGATTGCAGTGTGTGGCGTTTTCTTCAGTTGACTTGCTCAACCTGCTACAGCAAGATTTGAAATTTTTTTTTTCAAGCTTGGGCCAATTACACCCTTGAAAGGTGCTAACATTCTCAAGGAGCTAAAAATACACTTAATGTGCTTTAATTTAAGATTAGCCAGCATTGAAAACATTACTCTTTAGCTAATTTCCCTTTCTAGCACCTTTGAAAGTGTTCATTTAACACCTAAATTTAATGTAACCATAAATGTGCATTTCAGAGGTCTGGGGCGATGTTATATTAATGTTATTTTCTTCATTTTTTATTTCATGGTAAGAATTAAATGAACTCTGGTCAGTCATGCATACACTATTTCTCGTGGTAAACTTATTTCCTGGCATTATGAATGAATCCAGGTTCTTTAAAACATTTCAGTTTTATCAGTGATATTGCCATAGAAACCATTAGAAAGTGCATAGAAACAGGAATGGAATATTGTGGCTGAACTTAAAACGAGTATTAGCTTGCTTTAAATGTTTTTTTCACACTTTAATATAATAATTTTAGTAAAATCTTCACTTGTTGCAATTGGGCGTTCATAATCTGTCCTATCACATGACAAGCCTTTATCTGCCAATCAGAGATTCCTGACCTTCACCCATTTCACTCAGCCTTGACCTCTAGTGGTAAAACAATGTTACTACCTCACCTTACTTACTGATTGATAGACTTATCCTCCTGAGACTGGCAGAAAAAAAGTATTACGATTTTTTTAACATAATGCAAGTGTCTTAGGTGACAAAAATACCCTCCAGGACTAGAGTTGTGCTCCTCCAACATACAGATAATCCAAAGATCTATCACCCCTGGGTGTGGTACTCTAACACGCAGATAATCCAGGGATCTATCACCCCTGGGTGTGTTACTCTAACACACAGATAATCCAGGGATCTATCACCTCTGGGTGTGTCCCTCTAACACGCAGATAATCCAGGGATCTATCACCCCTGGGTGTGTCCCTCTAACACGCAGATAATCCAGGGATCTATCACCCCTGGGTGTGTCCCTCTAACACGCAGATAATCCAGGGATCTATCACCTCTGGGTGTGTTACTCTAACACGCAGATAATCCAGGGATCTATCACCTCTGGGTGTGTCCCTCTAACACTCAGATAATCCAAAGATCTATCACCCCTGGGTGTGTTAATCTAACACACAGATAATCAAGGGATCTATCACCTCTGGGTGTGGTACTCTAACACGTAGATAATCCAGGGATCTATCACCTCTGGGTGTGTCCCTCTAACACACAGATAATCCAGGGATCTATCACCTCTGAGTGTGTCCCTCTAACACACAGATAATCCAGGGATCTATTACCCCTGGGTGTGTTACTCTAACACTTAGATAATGCAGGGATCTATCACCCCTGGGTGTGTTACTCTAACACTTAGATAATGCAGGGATCTATCACCCCTAGGGTAATGAAGGCTATAGGACTTCACACAGCCTGTTTTTTTATTTATCAGGACATTTATATCTTTCAGGAAGTGACACACCTTCTTTCACGAACAACCGCATTACTCACATTAGGATGACTCGCGGACGTTGATTAGAACGATAAAGAAGATGAATGACTGTCCCCATGTTCAGGCAACAATGTGAAAAACAGCTTTTAAGGGGAGTGAGCGGCCAATCAGAGCCTCCCGGTCTCCTCCAATGACAGCTTGAGGATTCAGTCACCATGTCAACATGGTTAATGGGGTTATATGTAAATGAAAGTGTTTAAGGTTAGAGTGCCGTGAGTTTCAGATACAGACAATCATCTTGCTGAGCTCCATGAAAGTGGAACATGATGACTAATTATTTGCCTGGCTTGACAACAAAACCCAACAGCTGGAGGATGAATGATGAATCCACATATGCTCCGCCTGTGCCTATAGAGTGGCTTAAATCTACAGGATGCATCCAGTCTCTTTCCGATAGAAAATCCTATGAAATGCAACATTATTGTACAACTCCTAAGACTGGGACATTAATTCAGAAGAAGCAAGCAGTTTTCATTTCCTGTCATTTTCTAGTTCAAAAGCTACACAATTTGCGCATCATAATTTTCAGTCCATTGGCTAAAACTCAAATTAGTGGCCAGCATAAGTGTTGAGTTTAATTGCGGGATGATTTTATAATGTGAGCAAAAAAACATCCTCTTTCAATGTGCAATTAGTTACTATTTGCGTGGTCATATGTAATTAAATTGCTGGACACTTAATAATTCATAAATTTATATTAATGACATTTTAATATCCTGGCATGTTTTTTTTCCAGCATGTATCTGGCGAGTGCCTCCATATTCAGATGTTCCCGTGCTTAGAACACTGAGATCATGTAATTTAAGAAACGTTTGAAAGTCCTCACATCTTCAACAGGAACAGCTGTCTGGAATACACAAGGGAGAATATGAATGATGTCATGGTTCAATTCTGTAATGGACTGCCGGAACCCAACCAACCAGGAACTGAGATGTGTACAAATGATGTAGCTAGGGGTGATTTTAAAAATAACTGAAAAGGCAACGTACATGCAGTATGGTAAAATCCTGAGAGCACGCTTTGCCAACCAGTTGGTTTACCACTCAGATATCATGAAGTGGCAGAAGGTCGAATCCCAGCCTGGGCCTTTCTGTGTGGAGTCTGCGTGTTCTCCCCGTGTCTGCGTGGGTTTCCTCGGGGTATTTCAGTTTCCTCCCACAGTCCAAAGACGTGCAGGTTTGGCTAACTGGAGAGTCTAAATTGCCCGTAGGTATGAGTGTGTGAGTGAATGGTGTGTGTGCCCTGTGTTAGAGTGGCAGCTTGTCCAGGGTGTTCCTGCCTCTTGCCCAATGCATGCTGGGATAGGCTCCAGCACCCCCCGAGACCCTGCTCAGGATAAGTGGGTACAGATAATGAATGGATGCATGGATACCATAAAGTGGCTCCTGTGTACACAGGTCAGGGCGGTATGAAGTTCTGCGATGCGTGACTAGTGAAATGTATGTATTCAGAGTTCTGTGTTTTTTTGTATTCTTTAGTAAGGCCCCCGTGTGAGTCTTATAGTGAAATGAATGACCTTCACAAGGCCAGACTGTAGCGATAATGCAAACAGTCCTGAGTGATATTTTCACTCACGACCATGCCGAAATGCCAACTGAGTTTTTATTTGAACAGAAAACTTACAGCAACATTATGGCGCAGAAAGCACAAAGCTTTGCGCAACAATGAAAGGTACGTGTATGCACAGACACACACAGACACACACACACAAACACATACGTACACACACACACTCACAAAACAAATGTGGAAAATGTCACATTTGTCAGAAAAAAGAAACTTAAAAGCAAATTTTGAAGTCACTGTCTCACCCTTAGCAGCTAGTCTTGGTGTTGGTGTGGACTTTTTTTTCCCTTAAGATACACCACCCATTACCTGAAGCAGCAGAACAGGCTAACACTGGGGCTGGGGATGTTCCGAAAGATTACAGATTACAGACGCGCTCACAATTCACATATTTAACTTTTTGACCTTGTCAATTTGCAGATTTTTTTTGTTTTGTTTTTACTTTACTTTTTACTCACTTTCCAATTTTACTGAACTCCTTAAAATCAGAACGCTCTATGGCTACACAGAGCAGTGTTACTGTAATGCTAAATTATTATTGTAATGGATAGAACCCAAGAAGACTACTGGCACTGAAGTTGCAGCACAAACTGAATCAGTCCTGTATACTAAGAGTGGTAAGAGAAAAAGCAATAACATTCAGCCCACCAAGCCGAAGGGACTGAAGGAAACCTTTGAGGATTTCTACAGGCAGTTTCATTGTTCAGAGCTACAGGTGGACCACCAATGGTGGACAGAATTCCTAGATGCATTGAACCTTCCAGAACATTGACCCTGTGCGATGTGAGATACTCAATTCACAGCTGTATGTGTACCGTAGGAACTGAAGAGAAGCTCTGGTCTCTATGTGAAAAGAGATGTACCTAAGCATAGGTGGTCTTCTTCCTGAAATTTATATTTAACTGCAGTGGAACCCCTTATGTTAGTATTGTGCAGTCATGCCTCACATTACATTACAATACAGGCACTTAGCATACACTCTTATCCAGAGCGACTTGCACAACTCCTTACACAGCATTTACATAGCATCCATGTATACAGCTGGATATACACTGAATCAATGCAGATTAAGTACCTTGCTCAAGGGTACAACTTGGTCAAACTTGGGAATCAAACCTGCGACCACTATAATACACTGCCGCCCATATGCTAAATGGACTGCATTTATATAGCGCTTTTATCCAAAGCGCTTTACAATTGATGCCTCTCAGTCACCCATTCACACACCAATGGTGAAAGGCTGCCATGAAAGGTACCAATCAACTCATTGGGAGCAATTAGGGGTTAGCTCAGGGACACTTCGACACGCCCAGGGTGGGGGATCGAACCAGTAACTCTCCGACTGCCAGTCAACCGCTCTTACTCCTGAGCTATGTCGCCCATATGCTATTTAATCACGATTACACGGGCCTCTGTAGACCCCCTTTCTTTGGAATCATTCAATACAATTCCACAGGGAAGAGAACATGGCCCTAACTGCTTTAATATCCAGGGAACAGGGAAGGAAGCCCCCTTCTGCTCAAGCTTCTGCCCCAGTATCTACAGACACCAGGCTGCATGCTAGATTTAGCCAGATAGCCTAGGTCAAGGAGGGGTCAGTTTGTCCTGACTTCATAAATCTATTTTCGGCCATTTTAAATGAGGTCGTGAGGCCTTGGTTGACTTTGTTTCCAGAGCTGCATGGTGCAGATCAAAGGCCTGGGCGGTGTGTCACTTGCAACTCCTAGATATGTCACTCAGAGGGATTCCCAAAAGAGATATGAAATTAAGATACAATTCAACTGCGAACTTTGAGCTCTCCTAATGTACAGCACGAGGCAGAGGAATATGCGACACATTTGGTAAAATTACCATCGTTTAAATCTTAGCAAAGCCTTCACATTCAGAAACCTAGTCAGGAAAAAAGCATTTATGTATTAAAAGGCAGTTAACAACCAGGGTCTTTGTGCATTTCAGGATATACTGTAAGGGCATCCTGGTAATTTCAGTCCCATCGGACACAGAAATTACCTAATTGATTGGTTCGATTCCATGCATTCTTTTGGAGTCTCTCAGAAATATATACTGTTCCATGTTTGCTAATTTTTCAGCAACCAGGCTATGGGAACAGAAGGTGAAAACATTTTAATTCTACGCCACGTGTATAATTTGAATATGAGCGCATCCAGTCAATTTCCAAAAAAATCAGTGGTGGGATTGAATATATTTTCCTTTCATTTAGAAAGTATATGCCACTCCACATATATTTCACACAACGAAAAGGGTCCCCAGGTACAAACAAACATGTTTGGGGAGTGTGGACCAGTCTCTAGGCTCTGGGATTATATTACCGAGGTAGTTCCTGAAGTGAATAATACGATTACTATTTAAGACCCAGGTCTCTTTCTACTAAACTATTATGATTATTATTCATTAGTTTTTACTTCGAATCAATGTAACCCTACTCTGTGTGGGCGGCTGCTAAAATAGCAGTGATTAAATTATGGGTTTTAACCACCATAGAGCGCTATTAAAAATGTAAGGCTGTCAGATTTCAGGAAGGAGCATAGATAGTGCTGTTGCAGTGCTGAATTGTGGGAAATAATCAGGCAAATCTCTGCATGACTCCAGTTTGGGACGCCATTATATGACGGTTAGCTGTTTTTGAGTTGGCAGAGACTAGCCTAGCTTGTGATATATGTGATAATTGGACTTTAGTTGAAGTCCTGGTCTACTCTGTGGAAACTATTAATTAATTAATTTATTTATTTATTCATTAATTCCTACCTACACTATTTATTTTCTGTTACATAGAGGTGATTTGTGTGCTATGGATGTTTGGATATAGTTAATTTGTGATCATTGTACTTCATATGCATTCTTACCTGTCATAAATACAATAAAATAAAAATAAAAGCAATGTGGTACTTTTGCACTTTAATGCTCAGTTTCTGGAAAAGACTATTTCACTTGGGATGGTCGTCAGGCAAACAGGACCTCTCGAAAACTAACCAATTAAGGCAGGCTTCAAATCGATTGTGCTTGCACATGACTTACTACACGGCACTGAGGAAGTCTCTGTATGGTCTTAAGTGCTCATTGATGTCAAAAGATGTTGATTAAAGATACAATTTAGAGAGGGAAAACAGTGTTATGGGTAACTAACCTAGAGCGTGACTACACAGCAGAAAAACTGACGTATGAGGGAAAAGTAAACATTTTTTTAATGGAAAAGTTTAATGATATGGGCAGTCATAATGTTCATTTTATTTTTTAACCAGTCAGTGCACTATGCATTATATTGAATTGGTCAGTATTTTCTATGTGGTAAAATGGGATTTTTAAAAAGAGGAAAATCCCACTTCTATGCAATGCAAAAGCCTTACTACATGCAACATGCTTTTAATGGCAATTCAATAGTTCTTTACTCTATAAAGATGTTTCTTCATGTAGTCTTATTTTGTGATTAATTGCAGTCTGTTTGGTTATGTAATCTTTAAAAAATTAAAGATTGTCATAGCCATTAAAATAGGCTATATAATGTAAAGCAATCTAAATTAAAATTCCATGTTTGTCATCAAGTTTGTATTGATGATGAGGTTAACATATGCTGTGTTTCTTCTCTGTGTATCATCTCTAAATGAACTGTTAGCTCCTACAAAATAGTTAATTTCTTACATAACTTTAAAATCATCTATTTCTTCTTTCTTCTGAGGACGATAGAATACTTGCATCATAAAACATGTGTAATATAAGTTATATTTCCATATTTCCCAGGAAAAGAACGCAATAGCCATTAAAAATACAATATAATGTAAACCGCGATCTAAATTTAAATGCCAAACGCGTCGCTCCATCCCTCGTCTTCAGAAAACGTGAAACTCACCATCAAATGCGAGAGCCTTCTTCTTTTGTGAAATATGGCAAGTTCACATATCATGAAAATTATTGAATTGAAAGGACGTGATTATTTTAATTGGATCCCGGAGTGAGGTCAAAATGTGGCGTTCTTCGTTCTTATTTTATGCCGAGCCCGCACATTTCCTTTACCGATATAAGCAGTATTATGAGAGAAAAGGCTCAGTGTGGCGCCCTTTACATCTGAGCCTGTTATATTTACACTGTGCTTACTGAGAGTGGGCCAAGTGTGAAAATGGCCGACTACAATCTTTTACATCTCAACGTGACTGAAGAAAAGTTGCATGGAATTAAAACATCGCGTGCATATGCATACGCTGGAGATAAGGAAAACCGAGACTGTGCTCGGGAAGCACCCTAGGCGTACATTTTCCAGTGAACGCTCTCTCTGGGTTTTGGCTGTGAAAATATGATAAAATGTGCGGAAGAAATGTTTTGTATTCCTAAAATAAGTAGGCTATGTATTGATGGTGAGATTTAAATGCTCAATTTCTTCTTCGCAAGAAACCCTCAGCTCATGCAAAAGATTTTATTTCTTACATACTTAAAAAAGTTTTACATACAAAAAAATCGGGATCTTCTTTCTTCTTGCCAAGCACTGCAAATCAAATAAGAATATCTTGACCTTCAGGTGTAAATACAGACAGAGAATCTTGAAGTAGGCCTACACACACACACACACACACACACACACACACACACACACACACACACACACTCACAGACATAAGCTTATCTTATGTTAGGTAACTGATCTAGCCAGCTATTGCCAAGGTTGCAAAAATAAATGTATATAAAATATAAATAAATATATATTTCAAAATGTGGTTTACATTTAACTACTTATATGTTTACTCTTGTATTGTAATATACATTTATTAGTCAGTGTATAAGAATCAGCCACTTAAACCTGAGCCGTTTTCCTGATACAAACACTCATCTGAGAGTGATGAGATATGTACATACATCACGAGAACGGCACGGCTTGTCATGGTTTATTCGTAATACAAATAACATTAAATTACATATTTGCACCAGTCCTTGAACATACAGAATTAAGCAGAATGTAATTAATTGATTGGTTGAATGGTTGCCATAGAAACCCTATGTGCGCTAACCAATGCCCTTCAGTTGTGCTTGTCCCGTTGACTCATAACCACCGATATGTGAAATTCAGCTTGCTTTGCATTTCATCGCCTTAAGAAAAAAAAAAATCTGCTGACCTAGCAGGTGTCAAATCTGCATTTACTGACAGTCAGCTTCACTCATTACACTAATCATTGCTGAGATATTGTTATAGGGTGGAGCAGAAAAACAGGAAGCATTGTTTTGCTCAATAGAGAAGTGGTGGGTATATAGTATTCTGGATGAAACACCTGCCAAGTCATAAAAGCAGTTCAGGTGATGGTGTAGCAATACTTGGTTACCTGCAGTTTTTGTAAGCTGTAGCTGATGAATTCTGCTGCATCCCGATGCTTTTTTCTCCCCGTCATATTCAGGTAGTCACAGAGCCAGACTCAACATCAAACCGCTGATATGCTGGAGTTACAGACGCAACCACACTTAGCCCTGCAGATACCCGGGAATCGAACCCGCAGCCTTTTGGTTACAAGCTAACCATTGTACTCTATCTACATGAGAACACCGTGCCACAAGGGTACACAGGTGGAGACAGAGGAGGAAACAAGGAGAGGAGGAGACAGAGGAGGAAACAAGGAGAGGAGGAGACAGAGGAAACAGAGGAGGAAGCAGCTCAGCAGAAGACTGGATATCTCCACCCTGCCCATGATTGTGACCCTTGACTCCCCCTCTTTTCTCTGCCAGCTGCTCCCTCATTATTCCCGGCCGTCTCGGTGTACACCAGCACCTGCAAACTCTGAGCTCAGATTTAAACTGCAGTTATGTAAAAAGAAATTTTTCTGCTGCAACATTTTCTCCACAAAAATGTTGAAAGGCACCGGATCAGATGCTGACTCTATACAGGTATGTGTAATCAATAAAATTGGAGGAGAATATAGTTTTTTTCTAGAACTACCTCCAAAATTCACACCACAGACTCACAAAGGCTGATTTTTTAGAGAAAAAACATGCATTTCTGAAAACACACGATGAAAGTTTAGATGGGACTGTGCATCATTTTGATATCAATAATTTTGATCGCAGACATTTTTAGGAATTGTATTTTTTTTAACAGATGTGCTGTCTGTATGTAGGTTTTAAGGTTCTTAGTACTTAAGGTTATATATATATATATATATATATATATATAGAGAGAGAGAGAGAGAGAGAGGAATTTTTGTGGAGTATACAAACTGGCTGATGCAGTAAGTGCATGAAATTGACGATCAGGCCAACAAACACTCTAATCGTGTGAAAGCGATGTGTTTGGACGCGTTTTGCGTCACTCGTTGATTCGCGTCACACGCTGGTTTTCTCACACATTGATTGGCTGGTAATTGCTCGTTGTCCAGTGGCAAATATATCCGTATTTCACCGCTGAAAGAATATGGCTCGTGTTCACACTAGACACACCACAGAGGGGTAGGACGTGCAGCGCTACGACAACAGATATCCAGGGGTAGACTGTACAAAGGTAATGCAGAGGGTAGTAACTTTTAATTTAGGAAAACCTGGTCCACGACCTGCAGACAATGTCCCGGCCATTTTAATGACCCAAGAAGATGCCAGCATTTATTATCGCGTTAAGGGACAGAGCTTTTTGTTGTGGGTGATGCAACGGAAAAGCAATTGTGCTGTACAGGGTGGGGCAGCATTGGCTGAAGTTTATGCGAGTGTGATTCTGATTAAAATCATGGAGAACCTTTCTTTATGAGGCCCCCTTGGGAATGAAAAGTTTGCGCTGGCCAATCAGTGTACTGGAGCCTTTAAGAATTTTTGTCCCTCTTGTGTTAAAGTTTTATCGGTGTTTGTTTCATTTTCCTGAGAATGTGGAGTTCAGTTCTTTTAATTCCGTGTTTTTTGATTCTATGCCTGTCCTCTGGTGTCCAGTTAATATTTATTTGAAGGCTTGATATTTCTAATGGCTCAAGTCCACGGTGAAGGAAATGAGTCACTACTAGGTGACTGTTTGTATCCCTATGATTTGTAATGTTATGTACAGTATGTGTTGTGCTAATCTAGTTATAATCATATTCCCTGTCTCTCCTACATATTTTATGTCACAGTGATTACACTTTTCATGCAGTTTGGCTGTAAGTGTTTGTTTAATTATGAATGTTTTTATAGCGTTATTTCCGACTGTATTGGCCTGTTTGTAAAATACTGGGCCTCGTGTGAACAGTGTGGATTCCCAGTAGTTTGCGACTTAGCAAACTACTTGTGGTAGTCCTTGTGGTTAGGGTTAAGTTAGAGTTAGGTTTTAGGGTTTGTTAAGGTTATGGCTGCAGATTAGGGTTAATCATGTTTATTAATTTATTTTTAATCCAATCATTCTATTTATTCTTTATGAATCAATTTTAAAAAAAAATAATATTACACATGATTCCTCATTCACCTGAATGATGAAATGAGATATTTAAATATTTTGTATTTTTTTGTTATAATAAATTTCTTCAAACAAATTTTGTTTTATTTTACCATTGTTCTTACATACGCATGATTGTATTGTCACTTTGGGACATAAGCTCATACTCTTGTATATTGTTGATTTCCCACTGCCACACATCAAAAATGTTTTCAAACTCATTTTCATTCATTCATTTCATCTCGGTCTTAAAATACTTTCTGTCCATCTGAATTAAATATGAACATTTACATTATGTATTTGATATTTAAAATTTTTGTACTTTTGTCACATAGGACTTAAATATTTAGCTGGTTACCCATTGAAAAAAATATTTAATCATAAATGTCTTCCAACTCATTTTCTTTCAGTTATTTTACTGTGGTGCTTAAATATGCCTGATTTCCCATCCAACTTAATCATAAAATAAAATATATATAAGATTAGTCGTATGTATTTTGTTGATTTTACATTGCAACACTCGTTTCATCATAGCTGTCTTCAATTTCTCATCCCCCAAATCATAAAATTATATTTTAAATTTTTTGGTATTTTGGTCACATTTTGGACATTAGACTATAGTTGAACGCATTTTGTTGATTTTACATTGCAATGCATTTTCCATAATAAATGTCAGAAAACAAATTTTCTTTAACTTATTACACTGTGGATCTTGAAGACAGATGCTTTCCCATCAAGCAGATTAATAAATTGAGATATATCTTTTTTTTTTTTTTTGGTCACTTTGGACATCAGGCAATAGTCTTATATATTTTGCTAATTTACTGCTGAAACACATTTTTCATCATACATGGCTCCAAACTCTTTTTCTTTCATTTATGTAATTTTAGATGTTAAATACACACGATTCCCCATGCTTCTCAATGATGAAATGACCTATTAAAATCTTTTGCATTTTGGTCATTTTGCTGATTTAGCATTGTCATTAATTTTTGTCACATAAGACTATACTAATTTATTTTATTAATTATCTGCCGTAACATATATTCCATCATAAATGTGTTAAAATGTACATTAATGCATTTCTTTAAATAAACAGAATATCCCACCCATCCAAATGAGTCAATACCATAATAAAATATTTTTGTTACTTTTGTACTAAGAATGTAATCTCTAAGCATTTATTTAATTTTCACATATTTATTTTTTTTTTTTTTTCAATAACCTTTTCTTAATTGTAAAATTTTTTAATGTTTTTTGGGGGTTAGGTTTAGATACAGCTGGATCCTTGAGGATGGTTTTTATGACAGGCGTCCTCTGCGTGACTGATGAGCAGACTCCATGGTTACCCACAGTGACACGGCGGGCTGGTGCGGTTGGGTGTGTACCTGAGACAGCCGCTGTGGTACAGGCCATTAGTGTCGCTGGTGCCACTCTGCCCAGCCCGTGCCCCACGGCTTTTGCCCGTGTTCGAACAGCCACCCTCCGCAGGGTCCAGATGGTCCGAACAGTGGGGCAGTCAGTGTCAAGACAGCTTCATGTGGCAGGAACAATGTCAGAGAGTTAAAAAAACAAAAACTCCAGAACAAGTCAAATGGATTTCCAAAAATACCCCCCCACTTCTCCCCGACCATTATTACCCAATCTCTTGACCTCACACTAGTTAGGGAGCGAAGCACACTGTCCTGATGAGGTGAAGATCCCCTGCTGTAAATGTAGGACCACAGTCAACTGATCCATGACAGTGACATCACCATTCTGCTCCCAGAATTTTGCTTTTACTAATAATTTTATTAATACAGTTTATAAGATTGCAACTCAGTTCATAAATACAAATTTTATACAGAAAGTATAATAAATTTAAGATAGTAACTGATATATTTTCATCTCATTATTACAACACTTTTCCTTTTCTGTGTTTAATTTTGCATAGAATGTGCGAGGATCTTTTTCATTTATATAATGGTTATCAAAGGAAAGGAAGAATGAAACAAAGAAAAGAAATCATTGATCTTAGCCTCGCAAAAATGTGTTAACCCACTGTTTCTAGGCAAGTACTTTTGGCCGCAACTTCTTCAAGAAGACACAGTACACATTCGTGAACTAAGTCAAGTCACTACACCACGACACTTACCAGCACACCGTCACACCAAGGCAATGGGTAGCAGTATTTCCCCCAAAATTAAACAAATAACCCCCAAAAAAATCTGTTCGTTCAGTCTGTGTGGACAGATACCCAAATGTTCATTGTACCAAATTGTTGGATTTTATTTACATTAATTTTGTACATGTGACAGAATGGCATGCAATCTCACACCTGGAGCCAGGGGTCAAAGTGCATTCTGGGTGAAATCTTTAAAAAAAAAAAAAAAGATTATTTACATATTCTTTACATTTTTGTGCTCCTTGTCTATAAACTAAAATGCAAAAAAAGAAAGAAAGAAATAAATGCCTTGGCACATGACGTAACACATTTTTGTGAAGCCTGGAACACACAAAGCCACCACACTTTTTCTCACACACGTGAACTCGCAAAACAAAACCGTCATGCTAAGTTTTATTATTTTTAAAAACACTTGACAGACATGAAATAAAATTGACCTTTAATGAAATAAAGCAGGTGGAAGCAATAATGCAAGTTATCCAACATATTAGAGGCCTAGCAAAAAAAACATCTGCACATAGCTGGATCCTTGAGGGGCCGGCGAACACGCAGGATGGTTTTTATGACAGCCATCCTCTGCGTGACTGATGAGCAGACTCTGTGGCTGCCCACAGGGACACAGGATGGCTATCCTGCTCAGACATCCTGTCAGTCAGCGGGTGAGCGAACTCGCTACGACTCCTTCGGGGCAAATCTGCACCAATCAGACCATTACCCATAAAACACATTTAATTAAGTCTGGGGGCTTCCTCTATGACACACAGCAATGCCATTCTGCCTTTTAAAAACAATTCACAAAGTATTTCTCATTTCACCTTCTGTCCTGACGATGGCGGTGAAACAGATCACCCCAAATTTACGCCAACAGGCTGCTGGAGGCGTTCGCCCAGCGAGCGAAATAAGAAGCTTTTCCAGTTGCGCTGCAGTGGCCGTTTATTAGGCCACGGTCAGAGATGATTCATTCGGCTTTTCCATCGAAACATAGCAGAAAAAAAGTGTGTTTACCCAGGAAAAGAAACGACTGCCTTTCATCACTGAAAATCAGCAGATTGACTGTTGAAGCAGCCCTTCTGTATGGCACTGCTACACAGTTCAGAGGCCTCATTACAGCCCACTGTTGACAGGGCCTTTACCCTCTGTGGAAAAGACGCAATAATGATTTTCAGGGAACACATTTGTGTAAAAATCTAATCGGTTCAAAACGGTATCAAACACAGGGGACCGTCCCTCTGAACACAAAGCGTCACTGCGAGCAGCTTCATTACCACCATTGATTACATTTTCTGTGGTAATAGCCATCAATACAGGAAACGGATCCTCGTGTGTGTGTTTGTGTGCACAGTGTGTGTATGTGTGAGGGCGTGTGTGTGTGCGTCTGTGTGAGAGTGCATGCGAGTGTGTGTGTATGTATGTGTGTGTGTGTGTGTGTGTGTGTGTGTGTGCATATGTGTAAGTGTTATGATTTAAAAGTGTTATTCAGTTTCAGAGTTGTAGCAACACTAAGCCACAGGTGAATATGAGGGCTTTCGGCCATGTTGAATTGAGAATGACTGTAAAATCCACAGCTGGTTATTAAATGGTCTCAAGTGTCTTTAAGGGGACAGCTCTGCCACATATAATGTTGTTGAAATGAAGAAAACATTTTTGAGTGTGTATATGAATATATCGCAGATAAAATGGCTGCCACTGGACAAAAGGACAACTACTGTGACTGAGACAGACAGCTGTAATGACTCCGGCACAAAATCAACTGCATGATACCCGATAAACGATTCTCAGCAAATGATTTTAAACGCTTCTTTGTATAACATATTTTTAAAAAAGATTAAATAAAGCAGCCAAAGGCAAAGTGGAGTTTTAAGTCACTTTTTTTTTTTTTCGCACGGCACCCCAATAATTTCCAAAAATCCAGTTAGCATCAGATCGCACACGCCATGCATGCCATGTCATCTTCACAAACGGGCCAGTCGTACCTGCCCTTCCAGTTTTTGGTTTTTTTTTTTTTTGTTATGGTATTACAAAAATGCACCAAACACAAGGAAAATAAATGTGATGGATATGAAAGCTCTTAGCAGAACACACTCACACAAACGAACAGGGAATGCAAAGATTTTCATTTCCCAAAACAAAAATAAAACGGTCAGTTGTTTGTCCACCGCTCGCTGCGGCGCGACTATTTTACAAAAATGTGAGTGAAATAAAATCAGTGCATTTTATGTCGACAGGCAGACACCGTATACAACACTGTACATGCTAACCTGCAGAACAATTTATGGTACAAATTTATATGCACTTATTCTTGTTTTCTTTGACATCAATTTTAAAAAAGCTAATTTTCAAAAAAGGGGACGTTGTTCTCGTCAGGAGTTATAATGTGGTATATCCAGTGAGCTTCGTTTATTCATCAATATGATTATGAGTATCTACACTTGAACTGTATAAAAAAGATGCTGCTCTGTTCAGTGGCCAAATGAAGGAATCTTCAATGAACGAATCCCTTAAAATCTCCCTTTTCTTCCTTCATGAGAATCGCTCCTGTGTTTAATTCAGAGCACCGTAAAAAGGTGGAGAAAATGAGGGAGAATTAACTTGAGGAGGAAATAAAATGCTTTAGAAAAGTTGTGACAGACGAGGTTTGGGCTGAGATCTTTGCATTCCGACAATTTTGCACACACAAAAAAAAAAAAAAAAAACCGATGAAAAAGATGTACTCTTTGACAAAAAGCCGGCAATGTGCTTCTCCTTGCCTCCAGTGCAGGGAAATAAGGCACAGGCAATGTCCCCTCTTTGAACAGAGTGGGTCGATTCAGTTCTGTTCCCTCTTTGAACAGAGCGGGTCGATTCGGGTCTGTCCCAGTACGGGGAAGGACAGGGAGACCACTTCGGCAGAACCACGCGCTACGGGAGCTCAGGAGAGTTTGTACATAAACGTGTGTATAAATCTGCAGGGCGTCAGTCGGTTCATTTTGACTCTAGTTCAGCCGTACGCCATTTTAAGATTCTGTGATTTTTATGAAAATTTTTTTTTACCCAGTTCTGCAGCTGTGTTCCACAGCTGTTGTTCGACAACTGCTGTGAAACAACAACAAACAACATTTAGCCACGATGCTGCTGCATTTTCCAGCTATTAAATGATGTTTCAAAACAGGCGTTAACGGTAGCCTAGGTGGTAACCCACAGAAACGTTATCTCAGGGGAGGGGGAAAAAAAGTCAAAATAAAAGCAAATAAAAACAAACGAAAAAAAAGTCCATGACAAATAAATCAGATTAAGGAGGAAGAAATATTCGCCCCTTCTGCACAGGAGGAAATGAAAGAGTAACCTCTCGTAGGACGGGTGTTCCGGCGTGTTCTCGGGGGGAGTAGGGGGAGGGGGAGGGGGCGGGGCAGGGGTGTGCATGTGCACGGTGTGTGTGATTCGTAACTATAGCGACACGGTGATCACCCTAGTCGTTCTGGTACTGAAACTGATCTCAGGCCGGTTCGGGGGGAGAAAAGCCGTCACTCAGAGTGTCTCTTAGCAACCGCCGAGGCTCCTCCCCTCAGCTCCTGCCGAAACGGGGGCCGGTTTGCTCCCGCCCTCTAGAGGCAAACGCTGTTGTTGATCTGGCAGGTGGAGCCCGTCCCGGCCTGGGAGAGGAAGAGCTTCCCGTTGGAGCACACGCACACCTCGAACACGGTCTGGCGGGACGCGGTGACGGAGGCCTTCCCCTCCGGCAGCCTGAGCAGCCGAATCTCACTGGCGTCCAGGATGATCTGGAGACGGGACAGAGGAGGCAGACCCGTCAACACCCGCACGTCTGCACCCACAGCCTGACGATACAGAACCCACCAACATACATCAACACCCACACGTCTGCATCCACAGCCTGACAATACAGAACCCACCAACATACAACAACACCCACACGTCTGCACCCACAGGCCCACAATACAGAACCCACCAACATACGACAACACCCGCACGTCTGCATCCACAGCCTGACAATACAGAACCCACCAACATACAACAACACCCGCACGTCTGCATCCACAGAGTTCTGCTGCCTTTCACAGGGGCTCCAGCATCCCCACTAGCATCCACCACTTCCATTACTATTTTTAAAACTTTAATTGCACTGTAATCCTTTGTACACAGTCTGTGTGTTGAAGCATCTATTGTTAAAAGAACCCCTTCTGTTCAGCTTCACTGCTTAAGGAGGAAGCACGAGGCGTATTGCAGAAATAAAGGGGGAAATGAGTGTGATAGTGCCCACTGGAACGCAGTGCATGTCCAACTCTCTGCGCACGATTCAAATCTTTAATTTGCTCGTGAACCACGTCCATAGAGTAGAGACACATTCCTTTTTTTTTCGCCCACATGCTGCAGACGTCGTCATTCTCCCCCCACTCCCCCCTTGCCCTCCCCCCCCCCTTCCCACAGCAAATAATCTCCCCACTCTACTGAAAAGCAGACCCTGCCAGACACGGGCGGGAGCAGCCGAGCTGATTCAGACACAAACTGCGGGCTCGCCGGTGGCACCGCGAGTGCCGTTTCCGCTTCTCTCCCGGCTGGCAGGGGCTCTAAAAAGTCGGCGTTAGCGCGGCTCGGCCGCGGAGCTGCCGGAGATGTATAAAAAGGTAAGAGGAGTCATTACCCAGCAGCCTCGGGGAAGCGTTTCCACCAAATGACCTGGAACACTTTTAAGTAGGAGTCCCAGGAGCTCTCAGACATCTGCTATTGAGCAAATTTCCCCCATAAAGAGGGGGGGGGGGGGGGGCGGGACGCCGCCGCGCCCGATGCCCACAACCTCGCAGCTAATTGAACCGTTACTATGGGGACCGGGGGGGGGGGGGGGGGGGGGGGGGGGTCAGTGGGACTGTCAGGACAGCCGGCCCCCTGACAAGCACAGAAATGAGAAGGTTACGAGAGGAGAGCGGCTGAGCTTTCGGAACATAAAGCGAGAGGGAAAACTAATGAAGAACATCACTGACTGCAGGAGATTCAGGAACATACAGCGATTGTGTAGGTAGTTCTCCTCACACACCGTCCCTCACACGGTCCCTGTATTTACTCTCTACATGTTCATGCGGCAGGAGCAGGAGATGGTCCTGATGGGAATCGTAAAGTTGTCTGAGCTCTAAATCGAGTGGATGCGCTTTTATACTCCGTCTAGCTCAGCCCGGGCGACTGTGGACTCACCGCCAGATCCCTGCAGTTTGAAAAAGCAGCAGCAGACAGAGACGAGCAGATAAATCAGACCAGCGAAAACGCCTCACCTCTCCATCCTTGGACTCCAGGCGCAGCTCGTTCTTGCATATGGCCTGGATGTCCCCCACCTCCGCCAAGAGCTGCACCCCTTTGGGGGCCTCCATGAACAGGGAGCGAGTCGGGGACTCCAGCCTGGGGCAAAGAGGCGGGTACTCACATTACCAAAACAAACCAGCAAACGTACACACAAAAATAACACGTATATGCCCCCACACACACACACACACACACACACACACACACACGACACCAAGTCCAACGCGTAGCAGGAATCTATGGGTACATCATACCATCAGATGATAAAGCCTCTCTGCTGTGGGACAGGCTGTGAGCTCCTCTGGACCATCTTTCTGCTCCCCCAAAACCATCTTTACCCAGCCCACACTCCCCCCGCCCCCCCCCCCCCCCCATCTGTCTTTACCCAGGGCTCACAACAGCTTGACAAGGAAATGAAGTAATGATCTGATGCCATGACAGATAACAGCCATGGACATTCATATTCAGATATGCTCCAGTCAGCAAATCCATTACGCACTACCTGGCTTATCCATGATAGATATTTTCACTATATTACAATTTATGAATTTGCTGAGGAGCTTATGAATTAGTAATTCACGGAAGGACTAAATGTGTGGGTTGCCAGGTTACACAGTCACTGCATAGCCACACAGGACCAACATTTTATTAGCATAATTTTACCTACATAGTCAAAATGAATGTTACAGCATTTATTAAACAATACACAAATTACATTAGCAGCAATTAGCAGATGCTCTTATCCAGTGAGTGACTTATAAATGGTATCCATGTATACAGCTGGATGTATACGGAGCAGTGCAGGTTATGTACCGTGCTCAGGGGAAGAACTAGGGAATCAACCTCACAAGCTTTAGGTTACAAGCCCCATTCCAAACCAGCGTTTTAAACCTCTGTCAATTCACCGACCAATAACCTAAAACTATTTAAAAAAATGCCATGACAGCTAACCCACGATACCATGACTACAGAGAGAAGTGTGTGTTTTTTTTTTGGGGTTGGCTCACATTCACATAATTAAAGTTAAAGTTTTTAAATGAATATATATTTTAAATACTGGATAAAGCCACAGAGTTCTAGTCCGCAGGTCTGCTCAGCAAATGGACAGAGAACCTCTGGAGGGAGCCTAGCGCAGCCTGACCTCAGCAAACCCCCAGAATCTCTGAGGCGCTGGTGAACTGAATAACGGGGGCTTTCCAACACAAAGCAGCTTCCACCCAGTGACTAAATCAGATTCTAAAATAAATTATAATTAAGTGTAAAATAAAAGAGCACACTGCCCATTATTACAGACCAGCCATTCTGGCTCAGCACACTGGCCATTATTACAGACCAGCCATTCTGGCTCAGCACACTGCCCATTATTACAGACCAGCCATTCTGGCTCAGCACACTGTTCCCCCTTATTACAGACCAGCCATTCTGGCTCAGCACACTGTTCCCCATTATTACAGACCAGCCATTCTGGCTCAGCACACTGCCCATTATTACAGACCAGCCATTCTGGCTCAGCACACTGCCCATTATTACAGACCAGCCATTCTGGCTCAGCACACTGCCCATTATTACAGACCAGCCATTCTGGCTCAGCACACTGCTCATTATTACAGACCAGCCATTCTGGCTCAGCACGCTGTTCCCCCTTATTACAGACCAGCCATTCTGGCTCAGCACACTGTTCCCCATTATTACAGACCAGCCATTCTGGCTCAGCACGCTGCCCATTATTACAGACCAGCCATTCCGGCTCATCCTGAGCCCTCTGGAACGACGTTCGGCAGTCGCGCACATGCAGATTAAGACGAATGAGTACATCGTGCGCTCAGACACCCGTTAAACAGGCCCAGGGATATGATTGTAGTGCGATGATTCATTCATAACACTTTCATGCATTCATAACACTTTGTCAAAAAGGAAGTCCTTCATCACCGTATATCATTGAAAACATTGAATTCCGAACGTGTGAAATTAAGCAGGGATTATTATCTTAACTTTCAAGAGTTCTTCATTCAAAAATAGCTTCCACTTGCAGTTCATGTTTGAAGTAATGAGATATGAACTGCTCAGGTGCATTTTGGCAGCTGTTGGAAAATAACTGACATGTTTTATTGGAGATGACAGAAGCTTTGTAGCTTTGAGAACGAACAAGGTTTCAGAATTCCAGCATTTTACCCTCTTATCTGAAATCCTAATCTTTAATAATAATAAAAAAGCTATATCTGTAATGTGCAAGTGGCTGTCAGTTTGTCAAGTGGCTGCATGTTCTCCCTGGTCTGCGTGGGTTTCCTCTGGGTACTCACAGTCCAAGGCATGCAGGTAGGATAACTGGAGACTCTAAATTGCCCACAGGTATGAGTGTGTGAGTGAATGGTGTGTGAACCCTGCGATAGATTGGCGGCTTGTCCATGGTGTACTCCTGCCTCTTGCCCAATGCATGCTGGGATAGGCTCCAGCACCCCCCCCCCCCCCCCCCCCTGCCCAGGATAAGCTGGTATACATAATGAATGGATGGATTTTAATTCTAATTCTGAAAGCAAAAAGCTAAAGCTTGTGCTTTTCCCCTGAATAAAAGATTAGAATTATATTTTACTTCATGAAATAGTTGGCGAGTGTGAACTAAAATCCCATTAGTAAAGATTGCATTCTTTAGAATGAAATCATTTAAAAATGCAATTATCTGCTACACTATCACAACAGCTGTACGTTAATTAGGAGGAAAACTATAGCTTTTCCGTCCCAACCGAAACGGCCATTTTCAAAGTTGACATGAAAAGGAAAATAATGACCTCTGAACACGGGTTAGAGACTAATTGGGCTCAGAGCGGGCATGTCCGGGCATATCTTTCATGTCGAACAATAAAACAACAGCGGAAAGTTGCTGATATTTTGTTAAATATTTTGCTAGACATTATGATGCCTAGCAGAAGTCTTTTACATCATACAAATTACTGTTCATTAACTGGTTATTGGCCAATCTTTTTTTTTTTTTTTTTTTTTGACGGCCAGCATGCAATTTAGCTCACACAAGACCAGAAAGAAGAATTCATTAATTGAACAGTTTATGAATGGAAACGTACAACCACGCAGGACTTGGGGCGACATAGCTCAGGAGGTAAGAGCGGTTGTCTGGCAGGCGGAGGGTTGCCGGTTCGATCCCCCGCCCTGGGTGTGTCGAAGTGTCCCTGAGCAAGACACCTAACCCCTAATTGCTCCCAACGAGCTGATTGGTACCTTGCATGCCAGCCTTTCACTGTTGGTGTGTGAGTGTGTGTGAATGGGTGAATGAGAGGCATCAATTGTAAAGCGCTTTGGATAAAAAGCGCTATATAAATGCAGTCCATTTGTTGAACATGGATATTGTGGCTCGGTGGTTAAAGAACAATCACAGATTTGGTGAGGGGTGTGGCACAGTCCATCGGGCTGGTGACTCTCAAACCATGTACAAATCCTGCTGAGGGGTTGCGGGTTCGATTCCTGTGCCATGGCACTTCCTGTGCTGTGATCCCTGCTCTATATGTTACCCTCTCTGTTTCGCCTCTGTCTGACTAAAGCAAAAAAATACTAAAAGAGGGAAGGTTGTCTGCTCTCCTTTAAAAAAAATGAAATGACAATCAGATGTAGTTTAAATTAGCTGGCAAGCTGGGCAGCTAGTAAAATTGGCCTGTAATGTTCAATCTTTCACCAAGATGAGTCAAAAGAAATCCAAGCTTGTGTGAGGTAATCATGCAAAATCAAACTTTGAGCCAATCAGAACTGCGCTGTACAGGTACTGGTCCTGAAGTTCCCGTGAGCTGGGGTGGGTCTCCACCCAGTCATGCAGATGCACAGATGCTCAGGCGATGGCTTTCGAACATGCATCACTGTAATTACAGCTCCAGACACATTGACGAGACGCGGTGACAGAGAGACAGATGGGAGCGAACGGCCTGTTCTAGTCAGCGTGGCGTTCTCGCGTTCTCACTGATCCAGAGGAAGAAGGCCTTCAGGCCCTGTTTCTGAATTCATTCCCTGGTTTTACATAAATTTCGAGCGCGGGGATTAAGATTGAGACGAGATAACTAGCTGCTTGGAGAGTTCCAGGAGCAGCACTCTATTATCGTCAAACAAGAATGACAGGGTTGAAAAACAGATATCTAGATGTTGTCCTAAAAAAATAATGAATTCATGTGTTTATATCTGCTTGACCTCTGACCCCGGCAGCATGTGCAACAATGTGGCTTTTTTTTTTGTGACGGTTTTTCTGTTTACCTCAGCATTTTAAAATTCATGTGCAATGTACGTTCAAAAACAGAACACACACACACACACACACACACACACACACACAAAAAATATGTCCCGAAAATTCAATGAAAAAGCATTTATGTAGAGAAAGGTGTGGGGTGCATTCCAAGAGCCAGGGGTCAGGGAATGGGCTTGTGCCCAAAGGTTGTAGGTTCGAGGACACTGCCACAGAACCCCAAAGCAAAGCACAAAAGCTGAATT
>CM045891.1:1602500-1620000 GCA_025169545.1 Anguilla japonica
ACACCTCATTTTAAAGGCTATGATCCAAATAAACCTTCCTTGGTGCTCAGAGAGCGGACAGACAGAGACCTCCAGGCATTTTCTGTAAGCATTGGTTGACCAAACATGCCTGCCTAAAACTCGAAAAGTCTTGTCAGGTGTACCTCCACCTTGAAATGCTTCCGAAGGTAACATCAAGTACAGACCGTACTGTGAAGGGCAACTGAAATGGCGGGGAGAACTTTCTCACGGAGGTTTGTGCAGAGCCGTGTGGAGTGTGCGCTCGGAGACCTACCGCAGTTCTTTAAAAGGTTCGGCTCGGACGTGAGGAGTTTCTATGGAACCGGTGAACACCGCTCCCTCAGCGCCTGGAACACAAACCACAACAAGAAGCGTCAACACAGTCGTCACCAGCCCTTTGTGGTGTAAGTCTCAGCATAGCAGAGTATATGAGTCTTGAGATAAAGACTGGAGACTCACGTCCCCTACGGGGAACAAAAATGAATTGACATTTCTTAGAAGGACATGGAGAAATGTTAACTCCATCTCTGATGACTTCCAGGGCACACTCACACACACATACACACACACACACACTCTCACTCACACACACTCATATACACAATCACACACACACACACACACTCTCTCTTTTTCTCTCTCTCTCACACACACACTCACACACACACACACACACACACACACACACACACACACGCACTCTCTCTCACACACACACACACACAAGCACCTGCTGCACCTGGCTCAACCCCAGTGTCAATGAACCTGCCTGCTGCACCTGGCTCAACCCCAGTGTTAATGCACCTGCCTGCTGCACCTGGCTCAACTCCAGTGTTAATGAACCTGCCTGCTGCACCTGGCCCAACCCCAGTGTTAATGCACCTGTCTGCTGCACCTGGCCCAACCCCGGTGTTAATGAACCTGCCTGCTGCACCTGGCCCAACCCCAGTGTTAATGAACCTGCCTGCTGCACCTGGCCCAACCCCGGTGTTAATGCACCTGCCTGCTGCACCTGGCCCAACCCCGGTGTTAATGAACCCGCCTGCTGCACCTGGCCCAACCCCAGTGTTAATGAACCTGCCTGCTGCACCTGGCCCAACCCCAGTGTTAATGCACCTGCCTGCTGCACCTGGCCCAACCCCAGTGTTAATGCACCTGCCTGCTGCACCTGGCCCAACCCCAGTGTTAATGAACCCGGCTGCAGGGAAACTGAACGCGCTGAAACGCACGCTCGGGTGCTCAGGAGCGCGTTAGCGGAGCTGGGAGAAATTAGCATGGGGATCAATACGCAGCGGCAATCAGCCAATAGCCTCAGGCGGGCCGGGCGGCGCCGGCTGAGTAGCACTACTGAACAAGAAAGAAGACTGGGAGACCGCCACACACACAGCGCCAGACCCAGTAATTAGCAATAATTTACTCATCTGTAATTCTTCATTATCAAAGTAATTTGGACACACTGCTACAGCATACGTGCAGATGCAAGTGCCTTATTCTTGTTGATTATACATTCAAATTTACCCCATCTGTGAAAGCAGCTAGAAAAGGCCAGTGGACAGCGGTAATATACGCTAGTATAATTTAGCGTGCTAATGGGAAATAGTGTGGGAGTGTGACACGTTGTCTAGAAGCTTTCCAGCTCCTGATACTGATCCAGAATAAGCCCAGAGACATTTTCCCTCGTCAACTGAAAATCCACATCCAAGCTGTTATTTTTCATTGAAATACTTGACTGCGTAGCTTTCGAGTGTTAAATGTGTACAGTACACGCCTTTCCAATAGGCGTGCTTTTTGAGAACTTTGTGCTTTGTCCTCAGAAGGAGCTCTGGCAAGAAGAGATGTTGGAAAGCCAGATGACTGCGGCTTATCCCCATTTCTGTGGCACACAAAAAAAGTGCCAGGTTGGCAGTTACTCCCCCAGGACAGGACTAAAGCCCCCGGGAGACTGGCCGTCTGCAGGTATATCTCCTAATACTGAGAACCAACCCCAGCAGCAGCACGCAGTGCTTTAAGAGTCTGTGTTATGATTCAGATGGCGCTGAATCCACATCTTTTTTTGGAGAACCGGGCAGAAAGTCCATCCATAAAGCAAGTGAGCCGGGTACTCGTGCTAAGCAATGCATATATGAGAAAGTAAAAATATTAAAAGTCTTATCTTGGCAAAAATACATTGCGCTTGGATTAGCAGTTAATCATTTTTACTTAAAGTCTGTGAAATAAAATTAAATCTTAATGGGTTTTTTCCTGTTTTGAGATTACATCGAGTATTACTAAAATTGTATAACGCGTTTCTTATAACAAAGAAAGTGATGAATATTTTATGAATAGTTTTACAGCTCAAAAGTTGTAAAGCCCATTTTATTAAATATAAGCCTTGAAAATATACTGCACTGGACGCAGACATCAGACAGCCATCAAACTTGATTACACAAGACAAAATTCACAGTCACCGTGTCTTCAGGTTCCATCCAGTATGAACCGGAGAGCTTCAGATGTCTGGTCAGGAGGAACACTCATAATAAATCAGGTCACGGCCCAGAAGTAGTTCGTCAACATCGTCTCACCTGCATCCACACACACACAACCTCACAGACGCACTTTGGAGGACTCTTATATTTCCCGTGATTCATTGCGCGCTCCATTCAAGGCGAACCTGGCCCAAGCGGTCCGGGGGAGGCGTGTCCATAATGCGTCCGCCATAAATGTCCATAAACAGATTGAGTGAAAAATCAATGGAGCCATTTTAGTTTTATTTTAAGTTCCACATAATGTCCCCCCCCGAAATGATTTCATCAATGCGGTTCCATTACCGCCCCCCTCCCCCCCCCCTTCGGCTTCGCCCCACTCAGCCCGCGTGCATCAATCAGCACGTTACCAACCGTGAGGCGGGAGGCGTCGCCAGGGTTACGAAGCCTCGTAAAGACTTGCCTAATGGCTGTGACACTGAGTGAAGAACCCACCGCAAGTCGAGTCAGCAAAAAAGAAAAACCCCTCTCTCATCTTCCATGAAATAATGCAGCGGACCATCGGGGGGGGGGGGGGGGGGGGCTGTCCAACACGTCGCTGTTTCAGGCAGAAGTTCTATTCCTTCGTTGGATTTCCTCTCATGAAACCCAAAGCGTGGGCGAGAGCGACAATGCTCTGGTCACTGTGTGTATTCAGGCATCAACAGACAATTTAGCTGAGAGATATCAAATCAATACTCATCAACCAAATTATGGAGTGGTTCTGTTGATGTTTTTCCATGAAAATAAATATTTTTATTGGTATGCAAGTTTGATTGCATCAAATAAAATTACTAATGATCATACATCATTTGCAGTGGTGTTTACCTAAACAGACATACAGCTGCAGAAGTCAGCATATTTTAAAAGGATTACGCAATGTAAATATCAAGGATGAGATGGATTAGTTCTGTACATGGTGCTAAGCCTGAGGTTAAATTACTCAGAAAACTGCATTACTTCAAAAATATTAAATGCACCTGTAAGTCCCCTTCTACGAGATTCCAATTCCCCAAGTTCTGAAGAGCTACTACAGCCTTCGACATGAAAAGGTGAAAAGGACACGAGAGAGCCCCAAAAAACCCGGCGCAGTGGCGATGTGAAGAGGGACGATTCGGGGAGGCCGAGCGGGACGCCGTATTGGACACATTTATCTGACTTAGCGAGAGGCCATTTAGCGGCAAAAACTGCATAAACTCGTTAAAAAAACCCCGAAGGACCCATTCCTGTGAAGGCGGTTCTTTGTTCCGCCACCGAATCTTTCTACGGACCGCCGGGGCGGGACGTCCTGAGGCCGAATTCATTCTACAGACCGTCAGGGCGGGACGTCCTGAGGCCGAATCGTTCTACGGACCGTCAGGGCGGGACGTCCTGAGGCCGAATCATTCTACGGACCATCAGGGCGGGACGTCCTGAAGCCGGATCATTCTACGGACCGTCAGGGCGGGACGTCCTGAGGCCGAATCCTTCTACGGACCGTCGGGGCGGGACGTCCTGAGACTGAATCATTCTACGGACCGGGGTGGAGTCCTGAGGCCGAATCATTTCTACGGACCGCCGGGGAGGCCGAATCATTCTACGGACCATCAGGGCGGGACGTCCTGAGGCCGAATCATTCTACGGACTGCCGGGGCGGGACGTCCTGAGGCCAAAAAAGTAGAAGCGCAGGGATTGCAGGAATACATCAGCTCTCAGATTCTAACGGAGCCAGGGGTGGGATGGGGGGGGGGGGGGGGGGCTTATCCTGAATGCATCTGAGGGGGAGGGCTTGTTGCAGGAGCCACGCTCTGGCGAGCTCCTTCACGCAAACAGGCCACGCTCCCCAAACACAAAAAACGAAACTCAGGGAAGAAGAGGATCCGGCATGATCGGGCGAGAGAGGAGAGACCGTCAGCCTGGCAGATAACATCATCCACCGCAATGAGGCCATTTGTCACCAGAACAGCGCCGTAGTGGGGCGGTGGGGGGGGGTGTTTGCGGGGCGGGGGGGGGGCACGAGCAGGGTCTGGCTGAAGTAGAGCAGAGTCTGAGTCAAACGATCAGTATGTGACCTTGGCCAGACCTTCAACATCATCCCTTCCTTCTCCAACTAATCACAAAAAGATCACACTATAAAGCCGACAGTAAAATAATCTTTTTAAAAATATATAATAAAAAAATTCTCGTAATTTTTTTTATGAAAAAAGGAAGTGCATAATTTTCATAATTCATTCATTCATATTCATTGCTCTGGTGCAGCCTCATATGCATAATTGCACAACCTTGCTCAATTAATTAGCAGGTGCTGCCTTCATGAATTATTAATTCCAGCCAGTGCATTTAAATACTGTAAACTGGAGATGAATTAAAGACAGGCAACAGGACCCTGGCTGTTTACTTAAGAATCAGGCTCATTAAAATAGCTGTGTGGTCCTGCTGGACACAGGGGTCCGAGGGAAGGGTGGGTGCTGGGTTGCTTGCTCTCCTTCCTGGGTCCTTATGACGCGGTTCTTCAGCTTTCTGGTCATAATCAGAGTCTCTGCACACCCTGCACAGCTGAGAGGGGTTTGGATGGGATCAATACTGGGTCCATACGGGAAACGTCAGTTCTGATTCGGGAACTGGAAACTAGTTTTGCGCTTGTTCCAGCGGAGAGCTTTTATCGATTTGAATGAATTGATTTGAGCCAACTTTACACCGTGAGAAAACGTGTGAAGGTTTGAGTCCAAGTGTTGAGTGACTTTAGACAGTGTATAAGGTACAGTGAGTGAAGACTGAGTGTATAAGGTACAGTGTGTGTGTTGAGTGACTCTCTTAGACTGATAGTGTATAAGGTACAGTGTGTGTGTGTGTTGAGTGACTCTCTTAGACTGATAGTGTATAAGGTACAGTGTGTGTGTGTGTTGAGTGACTCTCTTAGACTGACAGTGTATAAGGTACAGTGTGTGTGTGTGTGTGTGAGTGTCACTCTCTGTCACTCTGAGAGAAAGCCCCCTGCCCCCTCCCTGCCAGACACAGTTGTCTCCAGGTACAGAACGGCAGCACACCCCTGCTCCTCTCCTCTCTAACTAACACCCTCCCCCGTCCCGCTGCTGCACACTGACGTGTGCGGAAACCCTGCTGGGCGGTGAGCAGCCAGGCTGGGACACCCCCCATCCACGCACGACCCAAGGCCATTTTATCCCCCAAAGCAGGGGGAAGATCAGGGTCAGTCAAAAAAGAAACAGCCAGGACACAAAAAACGGAACCCACAGGCGGACAAACGGAGAGCCTTCACTCAAACGGCAGACGGGGGGGGGGGGGTGAATGTGGCTGTACCCGCCCAAAGCTTCTGTACCTGGCTGGGGGAAAGAGACCGCTCGGCCTCAGGTGTGTGGACCTTTAAAGCCGAACAAAAGCACTCGGCCTCATCAGAGGCAGTTTGTGAATATTAATACATTTAGTCAGGCAATAATCCTGGAGCAATACAAAAGGACCCTTTCCTCAAGGTTCGTCATTGAGCTCAGTCTGAAAGTCAGCCATCTCACAATAGGAGAACACTGAGCAGCCGGAACGAATCCTGCCAGTGATGTCACAACCTAGCGTATTCCAAGATGGCTGCACCCATGTGCAAAAAAAAAACCAAAACTTTTGATTATTTTTCTGCCAATTTTTAAATCTAATTTAAAAAGCAACGAGCCACAGCCAGATTACAGAGTGCTTCTGTTCCCCTGTAGGGGAGCCGTTCACTGTCCAATGAATGAACAAATTCTTGCTTTGGAATTTAGCAAGAAGAGCTGTGATTGGCTGAAGGCATCTATCCTGGCATTTGCTGTCAGTACATAACACCTTATTTAATTAATCAGCCAATCAACACCCTGCATTGCAGATCAGACCACCACCCTGCAAAAGAAAGGGCTTCTACTTTATGATTCATCTCTCATTATGAACCTTCAACTAACTCACACGCTCCTACCTTCAAACTATCAATGCTGCCATCCTGCCTGCTGAACTTGCGCAAGCTAATTACTCTGATCCGAATCTCTGGACCCCATTTCACATTAACACTTGCATGTCATTTCTCTTCTTTGACCTCATACTCTTCCATATCTCCTCCTCCTCCTCCTGATTAATTCTTTTTCCTCCCAGAAGTTCTTGATTAAGCTGTCCATCACCGCTCCTGCCTTCACCGCGTTGCTTTTTCACAGGTTCAGCTCCAATCTGTTCCTCTCTTTTAATGGAAATAAAACTCGTCTTGTCAAATGACACGCTTCTGTCCATGAGCTGATGCAAATCTCTTCCCCCGCTTTTGGTGTTCTGCTCGATCTGTCTATTGCTAACAAAATCATACATGCCATCGACTTAAAAAAAAAAAACCAAAAAAAAAAAAAAAAAAAACCCCCCCAAACTAATCAGCAGTGGCTCAGTGAAACTGAAGTGCGGCCATCAGAGACATCCAGCCTCCTGAAGAGCTTCCCTCTTTACTTGTCTTTCTTTTCCAAATTATTACCTGCATTTTTATTCATCTGTCCCTGTTGTTTTTCTTCATGAGTCCTCACATTGATTCACAGGCTGTCAGCTGCATACAGGTGATGCACAGGTATTTCTTAATCCCTTCCATTTTAAATGGAATCGTTCCAATTTTTTTTCTCCCCACTCGTTCTTCTCCCTTCTATTAACCTGTCAGGCCACAGTCCTCAGTGTGGAAATGCCCGAGGGATGATTCCAGCCTCCCATCCATCCATCTCTTAACCCCCCCCCCCCCCCCCCCCCCCCCCCCCCCCCCCCCCCCCCGCCCTCCTCCTTTAATCACTCTGTCACACGCTTTTCTTATGTGGCATTATGGACGTCCATATCTGGGATTCGATCGTTTCCTTCTGTGAGCGCTGCAATCTCTCACTCTGCATGGGTTCACCCTCCCGCTGGCTGGCCCGGTTACCAGCAAAGTAATTCTTCTCAGCTTGTTGTCTGTTTTCGCTTCTTCTCGGTTCGGCTCCATTGCAGCCCAGTCTCTCCCTCGATGGCCTACTGCTGGCCGACCCCTGCTAGCTGACTGCTGCTAGCTGACCCCTGCTAGCTGACTGCTGCTAGCTGACCCCTGCTAGCTGACCCCTGCTAGCTGACCTGCTGCTAGCTGACCCCTGCTAGCTGACCTCTGCTAACTGACCCCTGCTAGCTGACTGCTGCTAGCTGACCCCTGCTAGCTGACCTCTGCTAACTGACCCCTGCTAGCTGACTGCTGCTAGCTGACCCCTGCTAGCTGACCTCTGCTAGCTGACCCCTGCTAGCTGTCCCCTGCTAGCCGACCCCTGCTAGCTGACCCCTGCTAGCTGACCCCTGCTAGCTGTCCCCTGCTAGCCGACCCCTGCTAGCTGACCCCTGCTAGCTGACTGCTGCTAACTGACCCCTGCTAGCTGACTGTTACTAGCTGACCCCTGCTAGCTGACTGCTGCTAACTGACCCCTGCTAGCTGACTGTTTGCTAGCTGACCTCTGCTAGCTGACCCCTGCTAGCTGGCTGCTGCTAGCTGGCTGCTGCTAGCTGACCTCTGCTAGCTGACTGCTATCCCCCGCTCTCCTTCTGTGTGCAGTTTTCTGTGCAGCACTTCAGCGATTCGATCAATATCAATATCAATGACCGTGAGATTGGACAGTCAGAAAACGGGTATGAGATTTACGGAGCAGTCATACTTGGTTACATTTACAAGAAATAGATATTTTTTTGGGAAGAACGTTACTTTGCACCTTCTACATCAATAAAGGCAGTATCTCAGTTTTTACATTCTGGCATTGTTATGATAAACAACCTTTATTGCTGAATAACAGCATATATATATATATATATATATATATATATATATATGTATCAGAAAAAATATATTAATATCGCATTGGAAAAAAAATTTTCACGAGATAAAATTTAAGAAAAACTGCCATTTTGATCCTTTCTCAATTAAAGGGTTTTTATTACTTTTTGTAGAACTGCAGTTTTCTAAGCCGGATCACAATAAAGTTTGTGAACTAAAGCTACTTCTTGAACAGAATTTTCAATCCATAGCCATTTCAATGGAAAAAAAACCAGAAACCTCATAAACATCACACAGAGTGCTTCATGGGAGGTAAAGTCCAGAATCTGACATTTTGCTGCATTAAGGGAAAGCTACAAACTCCATCTCCCATCACTCCTGTAAGGTGCAATTTTGAGTACTGCTGGACTGTCATAATTTCACTGCTGGTAGAGCCACAGAAATGCCACAGGTTACTAATGGCAACGGAAAGGCAACACCACAAGATGTAGAGGGTCAGAAGTACAGGCCGATTACCCTCCTGGAATACCAGGCTACGGACAACAGCAGATGGAGGGGTCAGGGCAAGACCGGACACTGACGGAAATAAACCACTCTGCAACACAGCAACCGTTCCACGGCACAAGATACCGCATGAATGTGGAACTGAATGTGCAAGAGGGGGGCGATTAGACACATATAGACAGGAATAAATGTGAAAATGTGCTCAGAAGGATAATTGTGGAAGATCTGGATCATAAAGGGACAACCGCTCTCACCTCCATAGAAAAGTATCGAGAGAAATAATAGGTACAATCACGAGATCACGCGCCGTCGTAAAAAGCATCTTATTACAATCACTAGATTATGGGGGAGTATTCTGTGCAGCTTCTCTCTTCCTGGAGGAGTAGGACGGGTCTCTTGTTAGTGTGCTACAGGGCTATTCCTGCACAGACCTTATTTGGGCGAAGGGTGTGGGGGTGGAAGGCTTGCTCAGGGAAGCCCAAACCTGGGGCAGAGAGGACCAGCCTCAGGACTGAGCAACAGCAACAGATTACAAGTCTTATGGGACCTCTGAGTACTACTGAGATGAGTCACAAGTCTCAAAACTGGGCGTCTGAGATTCCAAGTCTTAAGGGGGCACAAGTATACTGCTCAACATTACATTACCTTTACTTTATTTGGCAGACGCATTTATCCAAAGCGAAGTACAGTGAGTGAATACCAAAGGTCATTGGAACAATTACAAAACACAGGACCGATAAGGTACAATACTGGTTTTGTAACAGTTATTCATAGCCATGAACACATCAAGTCCAGCTCACACAGTAAGCATAGGCTAGATCAGAAAGATCAAGATAATGATATAAGTACAATATAAGTGCTCAACACCAAATGCCCCAAAGTGGCACCTAAATGCTCAAGTTCCAGACCAAAACCTGCAACTTCTCCGATACATCTTTTCTGACATACAATGTCTTTTTTTCTCATACATACGGTATCCATTTTGACATTGATTTATATTTGTCTGATATATGACATACCCAATCTGACGTTGACATATATTTTTTTCCGGTCTGTGAAATATTTCTTGTAGCCCACATTGAACCGTTTTTTGCCCCAGTCCCCCCCCCGACACACACTAAGAGGCTCGGCACTAATGCCCCTTTCATATCACCACCCTGGAACCATAATCAGACCTGTCTCATACACTCCCCTGTCTAACCACTCATAAACTAGACGTTAAACGCTGGGCCGAGATCTAAAATGACAGGGCCCACAAAAAGCTAACAAGGTAATATCACGACTGTCACACAGCATAAACGCGTGCTCTTTTTTCCCCAGTGATAATCACAGCAGTGCACGGCAGGGAGAGCGGGCTCTAGCGTGGGGCCTAATCTCACTTTGCGATGAGTGGCCCGTAGATTTATTTCGCCCGTGAAACAAATCTCCATGAAGCACGCATGTGAAGCACGCCGGCCGCTGCAGGAGCCTTAAACGTAATTTACGGCTTTTTATGGACTGTTTCTCAGCGACTGACAGAAATCCAATGGTCACAAAGGAGAATGAATTTCCCCGTCAGCCATGATAAAAACATGAAATGCGGCCTCCATCGCCCAATCCTAAATAATCTTCATCTGAGGCATTTCCTGCAGAGTTAATCCTGAAGACAGCTTTCTGATCTGATTCAGACCACAGACACAACAGTGAGGGGAAACGAGGGGGGGGGGGGGGGGGGGGGGGGGGGGGGGGGGGGTTGCCTAAGTGATGTAAATTTAGTCATACTGTATATAGTAGATATGAAGGCCAATACAAGCAATGTGTTATTTTTTATTTGTATTCCATGGAGAAACGCTGTTATTTATTATTCTATTATAGCTTATTTGCCTCATTCTACATGTTCCTCTTTCACACTGGAAGAAGTGACAGACGACAGGAAAAAGCAATCTAACAGCTCCGTAGAGGTCTAGACTGCAAGCACATGCATTTCAGACTGCAACCACATTCTGATCTCATACAGACATCTCCAATATTGTGGCATGATGTTATCCACGGTTACCAGCTCCCAGTCTGATAAACCCTTTAACCTGTTCATCTGCAACCACAAAACAGACCTACTGGAAAATGTAAACTTTTCAGAACAGTCAGAAAAAGGAGATGATTGGATCTTTTATTAGAATAATCCACCGATCTCTACCACAAATACATGCTGGGCATCAACACACCCAGCAACCTGCTTTCTCGCGTGCTTTTACTGCAGTTTATGACACAGCTTTGTTGAATGCTCATTTCTGATTGGACTCTAAGGGGATTCTATGGTCTGGTATTTCTGAATAATGACCGTGTTACATTTTGAGTGGTGCTACTGGTTGGATTACATTTTGTGTAGTGGTACTGGTTGTGTTACATTTTGTGCAGTGGCACTACTGTCACACTACTGTTACATTTACATTCTAAAAGTGGTACTCCTGTAGTGATTTGTGCAGTGCTACTTGTCACACTACATTCTAAAACTCCTGTACGAACTGCCTAAAGAATCCATGCCAGTTAAGCAGCACACTATCATTGCTGTTATTCAGAATATCAAAAATGCATAAACACTAAGACGGCCATCTTAGCTACACGCAGCATTCGCTGCCGAGAGACTGACCCACATGCCAGTAAATTACAGACGCATAATGGCGAGTGTGTAACTCTCCACGCAGAGATTTCTGCCCCGAACAGCCATTTTATAACTTGCACACATGCACACAAGTCAGATTGCTGACATGCAGGGAATTTACTTGACTAGTTTGATGTTTTTTTTTGCTGAGAGCGTAAGGATTAAGGAGAGAATGAAAGGGGGAAATTGAGCGAATCACTTTCCCGTTCCCCAGCTGATTAGAGAAAATTTCTTAAAAAGGCTAGAAGCCGTCCCGTGTCAGGAAATCCCACATCAACAACGATTTTCTCTCCGGCAGACAATCTGCACAGCTATCGGCAGGTCTGGCAAAGGGATTACAGCCCAGAATATCAGGGGTCTTGCAGCCCCTGTGCAATAACATCTCTACTTTTCAAGGGTTCATGAAGCCATAAAAAAGACGTACACGTATACTTTTCTAAATTTACAAATGCAGAATTAATAGCAGAACAGCACAATGAGAAAAATATCTGCAGAGAGAAAAAATAGATTTTATTTTAGTATGTATTCATTTTAGAAAACTGATGGGAGAGGGATACATTTATGGTTTCAAAGGCAAGGACCAAACTAAGTGGAAGAAATATATAATTTAATACTATTTTTGATTTTAAAAACACACACACACACACACACACACACACACACAGGTGAGCCACTAACAAAGCACACTCGTTCACACAAAAGATTCAAGGTTATTTTCAAGAGACACCAAATCTCCTAGAGTGCCCCGAGGATGCCGACTGAGAGGCAGTCATCTAACGATTTTAATGCGGAATGTTGGCGGTACAGGAAAAGATCACGAGTCAAAAACAATAAAAGCGGAGTCCTCCTTTGTTCTCAGAAATGCTGACTCCCCTCATATTGAACTGATCTCTGCTGTGATTATTAAGTGTGGCACTCCTATTTAAATTAGTCCCCTCTTCAGAGAGGCAATGGGATATAATTGCGGCTAATTAAAAAGCTTTCATTACGAATACTGTAGGAAAAAAAAAAAATGTCATCAGGTAATGTCATTATTCCGCATGCATCTCCAGCTAATTGTTAATGGGGTTTTTTTTGTGTGCTGCTGCTGCTTACTCAAACATTCTCAGACCAAGCATTAAAACTACAGGAGCAGAGGCGCAGCTCACTAATCTCTCTCATTCTTTCGAAATTTCATTACATCCTGCTACATTTCTTTTTGCCTGTTCCGGGCAAGTCTGCCTGATGTTCAGCAAACGTCATGCGGGGAAACCTCAACGCGGGGCTCCTCCTGACTGCTCTCATTCACACTCACCGCCCTGAGCTGCAGGCGTGCCTGAGCATCACAAAAACAGCGTTGAGTAAATCTGCCTTTCGAGCATTGCTGGCCAAACCTCTTTGGAAGGGGGGGGGGGGGGGGGGCTGTGTGTATGTCGACTGCAATGATGCCACAGCTGGTCGCGGTCAGGAAGTCCTCCCTTCATCTGCTCGTTCCCCCCTTTCTCTTTCTCCATTCCGCCGATTCATTCGCTTTTCTTAACCACTGCATTTCATTATGAGACAGGCCTGTTCAGTGCTCAGTGCTCAGTGCTCAGTGCTCAGTGTTCAGTGCTCAGTGCTCAGTGCTCAGTGCTCAGTGTTCAGTGCTCAGTGCTCAGTGTTCAGTGCTCAGTGCTCAGTGCTCAGTGTTCAGTGCTCAGTGCTCAGTGCTCAGTGCTCAGTGTTCAGGCAAACGCGTGTAATCCGCGCTGGCCACTCGCTCGCGCTCCACACGTCGGACAGCTGCTCGCCGCCGTGAGGTCACGGGTGAAATGGCGTGCGTGTCACGGACAGGCCCGAGCGGTGTTCAGCTCGCCGAACGGCACGCAGAGTCCGGGAGCTGACCCTCACGGCGTTCAGCAGCCTGAGTTCAATGTTAATGTGTTCAGCTGAACGCGCGTAGCTCGATATCTGGCTGCATCTGCAGCGGAGCTGTTCCAGTCCCTTTCCGCAAGGGGACACTGAGTTCACGGAAGTGACACCAGTTTCATAGTTTCATTTCATAATTATTTTTTAAACCCAACGTACACAATTGTAGTACTAGGAAATCATGAGTGTATGTTGAGCAATATTGTGATTTATGATACAGGATTAGCCAGCTAAAATCTATTGTTTTAGCGCTGCACATAATTTAAAAAAAAATTGTATATACTGTACAATCATTGCCAAATATATGCACCAGACAAAGATTTTAAGTATGCATTGTTCAGTGTTCTTATTTCTCAGAGTCGGAAGGAAAATGTCATTCCAATAATGAAGCGCCGAAACCAACAGCTCGAAATTTACAAGCCGTTAATTTCAGAAAAAGCACATCATAATAAGATAAAATGCAGAGCAGTGAAAACAGTGTGTATCAAGTGTACATTTCTTGCAGTGCATATCTAAAAGGCGCATTGGACAGGCAAAATTCTGCACTGATGCTCAATTTGCATGCACAGCCTAATTTTTTGGAAAATTAAAATAAATGTCCCACGATTAAATAGCAGTTAATGTTCTGGTAATGGCCTCATTGCATTGGGGAAATTAGAATGATTTCATTAATTACAGTGGTGGAATGGCTTCATTCAAAATGCGCCATTCACGCTGCCGAGAGGCTGGTCGGTGGAAGAGATGCTTGCTGGAGCGTTAGCGTCTGTGCTACAGCACGGCTGACGCCACATATGAACTGTCTGCGCTAGCATTATAACTGCACATGCTTATCGATCACGGGAGACATCACAGCAGCCTGATGGGTAGACTGCTCTTCTCCCATCCACTGCTCTGTTCATTTCATTTTACATAAGCAAATACGTGTCACACAAAACTCAATGCATTCCAGAAATATATTCTCCGGATGCAGACCTCAAACATGGTGTGTGCATATGACATTTATTTATTTTTCTAAAGTGGAATGGAAGACATGCAGGCTAACTGGAGTGGAATGGATATCTTTTTGTGTTTTTTCCCCCCTCACTTTCTCACATTCAGATGACAGGAAAGCAGAAAGCATTACAGAGATACCCATCCATCCATTTTCATTTCCTAAAATCTTACCTCTGGTCAGGGTCATAGGGTGCTGGAGCCTATCCCAGCATGCATTGGGAGAGAGGCAGGAAACTCCCTGGACAGATCCCCAGTCCATCACAGAACCCCCACACAACTCACACACACATTCATACCTCAGGGACAATTTAAGCTCTCCAGTTAGCCTGCATGTCTTTGGACTGTGGGAGGAACCCGGAGAACCCAGAGGAAACCCCCACGGACACGGAACATGAAGAACCCAGAAAGGCCCTCGCTGGGATTCAAACCCACTGCTGCTCACTGCACCATCGTGCCACCTCACAACTCTCTGTGTCAGAAATACTTCCTGATGGTGGTGTTGAATATGGAGAAACACAGCCCTGTTACACAGCCCCATTACACAGCTCCATTACACAGCCCTGTTACACAGCCCTGTTGCAAAGCCCCATTACATAGTCCCATTACCCAGCCCTGTTACACAGCCCTGTTGCAAAGCCCCATTACATAGTCCCATTACCCAGCCCTGTTACACAGCCCCATTACATAGCCCTATTACACAGCCCCATTACACAGCCCTGTTACACAGCCCCATTACACAGCCCCGTTACACAGCCCTGTTACACAGCCCCATTACACAGCCCCATTACACAGCCCTGTTACACACCCCCATTACACAGCCCCATTACACAGCCCTGTTACACAGCCCCATTACACAGCCCTATTACACAGTCCCGTTACCCAGCCCTGTTACACAGCCCCATTACACAGCCCTGTTACACAGCCCCATTACACAGCCCTGTTACACAGGCCCATTACACAGCCCTGTTACACAGCCCCATTACACAGCCCTGTTACACAGCCCCATTACACAGCCCTGTTACACAGCCCTGTTACACAGCCCCATTACACAGCCCTGTTACACAGCCCTGTTACACAGCCCCATTACACAGGCCCATTACACAGCCCTGTTACACAGGCCCATTACACAGCCCTGTTACACAGCCCCGTTACACAGCCCTGTTACACAGCCCCGTTACACAGCCCTGTTACACAGCCCCATTACACAGCCCTGTTACACAGCCCCATTACACAGCCCTGTTACACACAGCCCCATTACACAGCCCCGTTACACAGCCCCATTACACAGCCCTGTTACACAGCCCCGTTACACAGGCCCATTACACAGCCCTGTTACACAGCCCCGTTACACAGCCCCATTACACAGCCCTGTTACACAGCCCCATTACACAGCCCCATTACACAGCCCTGTTACACAGCCCCGTTACACAGGCACATTACACAGCCCCGTTACACAGCCCTGTTACAAAGTCCCATTACACAGCCCTGTTAAACACAGCCCTGTTACACAGCCCCATTACACAGCCCTGTTACACAGCCCCATTACACAGCCCTGTTACACAGCCCCGTTACACAGCCTCATTACACAGCCCCATTACACAGCCCTGTTACACAGCCCTGTTACAAAGTCCCATTACACAGCCCTGTTAAACACAGCCTCATTACACAGCCCCATTACACAGCCCTGTTACACAGCCCTGTTACACAGTCCCATTACACAGCCCTGTTACACAGTGCCCATAACACAAAGCTCTTTGGCTCTTGGGGTTGGCATGCCGTCGTGTTCCTGTACCTGCCAGGCAGATTTTATTCCATTCTGTGCCCAGCTGTTAATCTCCCATAATTGATTTTTTTTTTTTAGAATACATGACATTACATGTATTATCTTGAACATTTCATTTCATAAAATTCAAAAATGTTCTTAATTAATTCCCAGCAGGAACCATATTAAATGTCAGATGTGTTTGGCCTTCTTCCTGAGTCATATATTAGACAATGTGCACAATTTCCCAAAGAGCTGTATTGCCAGCATACAAATGATGAATGGATGAATGAATGAATGAAAAATAAATTGTAAAATAAATATGAATGAAAATAGCATTTTTTTTTTACAATACAGTCACTTATGTGGGTGTCTTCAGGTGAGTGAAGATAATAAACCCTGGTTTTCAAGATCTACTGGGGGGAGGAAAAAAAGCCATACGGGGGCGAGATTGGGAGTAATAACTCGGGAAATGATGCCGACTCACTGGAGAAAAATTCAGAGCCAATCAGAGGCCCAAAAACAACCCAAAGTGCTTCAGGGTCAACGAGCCACAGTGCCAAAGCAGACAGGTACTCCAGACACCGGGGCGAGGGTTCGGCCGGGGGCAGACTGATTTCTCACACTTTCATGCCAATTTTGACCAAATTTAAGGCTCTACAAAATGGACACTGCACATTTCGCCACTGTGGGCGGAAGTCAGTGACATCAAACCTGCTGTTTCATAAAGACCATGTAGAGTATTTCCAACGCTTTGATATTATTAGCACAAACTTTTACAGCAGAGGCCCCTAAACGTGTTTCAGAGGAAGAACACCACGATGAAAACACCAAATTTACTTCCACTGATTTTAAGCCTTCTACAGTATGAAATTGTTCAATTGGCCCGTCCTGTGTTAACTTAAATTACTGCTACTGCTTCAGTTAAACACACCAAACTGACACATGGAATCGCCTGCCAAGCAAACAACCTCTCTCACCGAGTCAAATTAAAGTGATCTTCAGTGTTCAGTTTCGTAAGAATTTCCCCTAAATAGACACAGGATAAGGTAACCATAATACTTTGAGTTCAGCCAGGATGGAATGTCTTTGGCTGTCCAATATGCGTGAGTAAGTGGCACCTTTTTGTTTGTCTCTTACTGTACATGCGAGTGTAACCTCTGAGGAGGAATAAAAAAACACTTTCTGCAATTTGTTTTTTAATACTGAGGGCAAAGCTTTGCGTCAGTTAGCGAGCTAAGAGGAGAGGACGGGCGGAAACTCTGAAGACGCATCGATCTGACGCTCGATCGAGTCTGCAAGGGCCTGAAAGACCCGAAATCACAGCTTCAAAAACCCAAAAGTCAATCCGAGAAAAGAAAAAAAGCCAATCGTCTATTTCCATATCCAACCTCAGGCAAAGTGAATAACACTGACAACAGCATCCGACTGCGGCAGAAACACTTGCTTTT
>CM045891.1:1625000-1757500 GCA_025169545.1 Anguilla japonica
TTGATATCTGATATACTATGCATGACTGCCCAAAGGTATGAGTGTGTGAGTGAATGGTGAGTGAACAGTGTGTGTGCCCTGTGAGAGACTGGCAAACTGTCCAGGGAGTATTTCAGCCTCATGCCAAATGCATGCTGGGATAGGCTCCAGCACCTCCCACGACCCTGCTCAGGATAAGCGGGTACAGATAATGGATGGACCCTGCTCAGGATAAGTGGGTACAGATAATGGATGGACCCTGCTCAGGATAAGTGGGTACAGATAATGGATGGACCCTGCTCAGGATAAGTGGGTACAGATAATGGATGGACCCTGCTCAGGATAAGTGGGTATGGATGGACCCTGCTCAGGATAAGTGGGTACAGATAATGGATGGACCCTGCTCAGGATAAGTGGGTACAGATAATGGATGGACCCTGCTCAGGATAAGTGGGTACAGATAATGGGTGGATGGACGGATGTTATGTGTGTCTGTAGTCTGCTGCTGTCTCTGACGTTGCATTTTGGCCATGCAGACTTAAAAGCATATTCACAGCATTTTTTTGTGAGAATATGTGTCTTGTTTACTAGATTTATTCTTTTATAAATCTGTTAGTCATTGTATAATTTCCTTGCTTAAGGAAGACATTTAATCGGCCGGTTTATAATATTTGTTCTTTCTGTAGAACTGTGATGTTTAAGTAACAAATTATTGATCTGCAGACCCAAGAGTTTGTTAAAGTGTATGATTACTGGGAGATTTATGAAAATGCTGACTTTTAGGCTTCAGGACTGCTTAGACAGTTGCAGCACTGAAACTGAAAAAAAAATTAATGGACAGAAAAGTTTGTTTTTTGCAGGGCTCACCGTTTCATCAAACTTTTTTTTTTGTGCAATATTTGATTCAATGCGGTGTTTCCGAAATTTACACAAAGCCAGGTCCAGCAATGTCTGGCACATCTTTAGATACATGCATTCATTTTGTTCTGATCTGCCCAAAAAAACAAAATAAAATAAATCTGAACAATTCACAACTCTACTTTACATTAGAATAAACAAACAACCAATAAAAACAAACAAACAAAAAAATCTGCAAGTTGGGGCATCAATTTGTTGCATTCCAAATGGGCACACATCCAGCCAATCATCACGTCCCAGACATTCTACCAGGAGAATGAATTATGAGCCAAACTACGGGAGTCTTACAAGCCCCTGAAGCTGATGTTCTAACACACTGAATATGCAAAGTAACTGAAGCAATATTTTTGCATACATTTTTAAAAAATCCAAATCAACACTTACAGAACTATTAATCTCATCTGAGTTCGTTTCCATCTCTTTGAGTCAAGGGACAGATGGGATTTGACAAGCACCCAACATAATCAAGCCATCCAATCCAACACACGCTCTCCACACGATGAATATGCATGCATCTGATTGGAGGGCCATTTTCGCCGGGAAACTTCTACTTACTGGTCTGGACTCGATTTTTTTGGCATACAGAGGTTGGAGGAATTCGGAGTCCCCTTCGAGCTTCAGGCCCTTCTCTGTGATTCTTAAATTGCCCATACCGTCCTGCGGGACACAGAACAGAAGAAGAAAAAAGAAAAAAAGAAAAGAAACACAGAAGTTACTTTCAATCTGCCGCGCGTGGAATAGCTACACAGTTGAATTAAACTATAATCCGGGAAGACTTTTTTTTTTCTTTGCGAAGACGAAGCCGACGCGTGGTGAAGGTTCAGACCGGCTTTGATTCCTGCGCGCTGGAACATTAACCTTCAGCTTTCATCAATAAATAAATAAACCTCGGAGATCATTTTGAAGATAAGTGCGGAATCTGATATGAAAGAAACCCTTGTGTGTATATGAGCCCTTTGTTTCTCCGTGCGTTTGATCTGCAGGATGTGAAGAGCATCACCAAATGGAGATCAAGTCCTGGGGGCCCACAGGGAGCCCAACGGTTCTCTCTGCTCCTGACAAGCTTTTCATAAATCCCTTTTTTTCATTTTGGTTTAGTGAAGACACCGGAAAATATAAAGGCATGAAACCCGGGCGCGTTCAAAATATTAATTTAATTCAGAGTTGGGTACCTTTGAAACTAACATTCAGACTCAATCTACGTCCAATCCTGGCTTGCTTTTACTGTGAAAGCAGCGGTTTACGAAAGCTTTCTGACTCAGCTGTCACATTGAAGTTTTTTGTCACGTCCACCTCATCAAATACGTGTTTCGCTTATATTATAAAGATCAGAGGTCTAGTGCCATGTCCATGCACGGCTCTTCTGATGCATGCTGGGTACTGCACAGGTTACCAAACCTCTCCTAGGATACCCCAGGGGGTCAGGATTTATCTCCTGGCACGTCTCAGCGGAAGTAACGGTTTTTGGGCTATAAATAGCAACATCATACACCTGCAGCCTCGAAGGACTATGCCGTAATGTTTGAAGAATGTGCTCCTTAAAAATCCTGAAACAGCGACGGAGGTTCGCCACATGGAAAGTGGGAAACTATCATCCACACTACGTAATATAGCAAGTTATTTTGAGAATATGAGGAATAGTCGCATACATCTAAAATGTCTACTACTACAAAGAGTACATCTTTTACATCACAAACTGGAGACTTGGCCGATCAGGAAGCGATACAATTGGCCTCCAATCTCCCCCATTGAAAACAGCAGCTTGAGGAACACCTCAAATACATTGAACTGGCTGGGGGCACCCAAGGAGTGGTTTGGAACCACTGGTTCACTGTATATATTAAACAAATTCTGTCTGCTACTTTACACCAGGCTGGCCAGTGGAGGATGGGCTCCCCCTCTATAGCCGGGTTCCTCTTGAGATTTCTTCCCACTGGGGAGTTTTTTCTCACCGCCGTTTGAGGGTTTTCTCTCCACTGGGAGTTTTTTTTTTTTTTTACCTATGTACCTGCTATTCGGGGGTTCAGGCCTGGTGTTTGCTCTGTTTGCTCTTTTTGCTCTGTCTCTTGCCTTGCTACTCTGTAAAGCGTCTTTGTGACAGTTCTCTGTAAACAAAAAAAAAAAGCGCTGTACAAATAAAACTGAATTGAATTGAACAAATCTAATATCACACGGTAAAAGACAGCTATGTGAAGGCAAACAGAAACGAACACAAAAGACTTCTCTGTGCTGGTGCATCCAGGTTTCTGCACTGCGAGTGCTGTACCCTGCAGACGGCTGTGGAGCTTCAGCTTTGTAATAAAACAGCTTATAGAGTAAACATGTTGCTTTAAATGGACTTTTCTCATGCGATCATTACATTTATTTTAGCATTTTCGTACTGCACTTTAGATGAGGAGGTTTTTCCCTCCAATGATGTGTGATGGTTTACTTTCTAGTTTAGTTCCTTTTGTAACTTTAAATCACTGTACTTTCTGTTTGAAGACTCTTATTTTTAATCATTGCTATCACTTATGTCCAGTTCAGATTAGAGACTGTACAGTGTTTTTTGTCAATATTTGGCTGTCTCTGACGTGTTTTGGAGGTTGCAGACAAACTCTGCGAATCTGAGCCTAGTCACTGTTAGGCGTAAGCTTGTCGGCGCTACAATCGAGAAACAGTCCCAGACCACGCAATGTTTCTTAAACTCTCTTTTCATTTTCTCAGCACCAGTTCTGCGTCACCCTTGTAGTTTTGGCTGGTAAAGAAGAGCTTCGCAACGACAGCCAATGAGCTCGTGAGAAAGCCACGAGGGGGGGAAAATCATGGCCCTCGGGGGGGGGGGGGGGGTAGAATCAGCACCCTGGCATTCTGAACGGGCGGGGGAGACGGAGGGGGGGGGGGCTGGCTGATCTCTCGGCGACGACGCGACTACCTTTTTTTTGGCAACGCCTCTTCGCTCTGTTATCACAGCGGAAAAAGAAAATTGAAAAAGAGAAGAGGTGAGAAGAGATTGCCACCGCTCTTCAACAGTCAGATTCCATCAGGCTTTTCTGTTTGTTCCTGCGAGACAGCGAGACGAGTATCAACATCGCCCACAACCAGCCTTACCGAAAAAAACAATGATCATACCTGTGACCACCGTAAGCAAGAGGCACCTCTTTTCCCTTAAGAATAGGGTGCTGTCGCTGGGCCTCTCCAGAAGGCACTAGGCACATGGCTGCTGGTTAGTTTCGGAGCAGGGGGGCAAAAAAATGGGTGGGGGGTGCTGCGTGGGTGCCATGGGGGCTTGGGGGTGGGGGGTGCTGCGTGGGTGCCGTGGGGGTTTGGGGGTCGCGGCGTGCCATGGGGGCATGGGGGCATGGGGGGGTGGGGTGGGTGGGTGGGGGTGGGGGGGCATGGGGGGTGGGGGGGGGCGGCGGGGGGTGCCGTGGGGGGGGGCATGTGACTTCCCGGGGGGCTCCTCGCGCTTTGGGGAGTGGTGCTGCCCGGGGCGGAGACGTGCGCGGGATGAGTAATTCTGAGCGACGCACGCTGACCCCCCGCCCTCCCCCCCCTCCCCTGGGGGGGGTCCGGCGAGCCCTCTACCACCCTCCCCCCCCCCCGCCCCTACTGCCTGGCCGCCAGCTCACCCAGCTGCCAGGAGTAAAGAGATTTCCACTCAATGTGTCCCAGCAGCTCAGTCACCACTGGGGGAGACAGGCATTCATTACTGAGAGAGAGAGAGAGAGGGGGGGAGGGAGAGGAATAGAGAGACACAGAGAGAGCGAGAGAGAGAGAGAGAGGAGAGAGAGAGGGAGACAGAGACAGAGGGAGAGAGAGAGAGAGGGAGAGAGAGGGAGACGGAGAGAGAGGAGAGAGAGAGAGAGAGAGAGTGAGAGAAAGGGAGACAGAGAGAGAGGGAAAGAGACATTGGCTAATGACTGACCCACTCTACACAGAGTGCACAAGGTCTGCACTGATCAGTATGAACACAGTGCCGAAAGTCTACAACCCCCAACCTGGGTCCACTTTAAAGATGCGAAACATTTCAACGCCAACTCTGATTTAAAAATATAGATTGTTTTTCTTTTTTTAAATTCCAACAATACAATGTTACTCATCAACATTCATTAAACAATGTTTTTCCTGAATGAGGCCTAAGTTAGTGTTACGTTTGGGTCCTCAGCCCCATGGCTGCTCTGCCCACAACTTTCATGAAAACTCCATGATTTATAAATGTCATGACTAGAGGCCATTCTGACCATTTTATTATTGTTTTTTTTTTTGGCAGTGATCAATGTCTATTCCACTAGCCCTGAAGTGCTAAAAAAAACCCCAAAACAAATGGGATTGAATAGATATAATGACCGAGGGGGTGGGATTATTAAAGTCATATTTAATAACGCCCAGATGGGTTTGTGACACCGGTGGAGAGATGCCCTTCAGCATCTCACGGGAGGGGCAGACACGGGAGCATTATAAACACGCAAAGTTAACTGGAGCTCAGATCTGTACCCTTCCACACCCTCCTTCCTCTCCCCATGTTCTGACAGCAGCACTTAAACCAAATTGGCACATACGTTAAAAGCATAAAATTTTATGCACTCTATGGAAATGCACACATCTGCTGTTTAACGCATGATGGACTGCATTACCCAGAAGGCAATGCAAAGGGGCATAAAGGTAAGGTTGGATCTTGGGACCCGGGATCATGGGATTCCCGGGATCGTTTTCCAGTCTGGTCTCCCGAGAAAATAAAAACAAGGAATTTTATATTTCTGGAATTGGGAGAAATCTTAACATGCAATGCATACTTAACAAGTAAACACACGCAACATTTTTTAAAAAAAAAAATGTGTGGGATAATTTCCTCTTATATGAACTACATTTAAACGGCCGAGCATAGATTTGGGATAAAATAGGCCGATTCTTATATTTTTTAAGTTTGGTGTGATCTCGTGAAATAAACATGTCCACCTCATCAGCAACACTATGACAGACAGAATAAGTGTCAGAATAGTCCGTTTATAGAAGCAGCACAGTGAGAATGCAGCCCGAAGATATTCAAATATTTTTTTAGGCTACTGGAAGCACGGGGACGAAATTGGTATCGGTCGTCTAGCTATGGGTAAGATCACCAAAAGCAAATTTCCCAAACAGTTGGACTTTTCCTTTCAGCATTTTTGGCAGTGTACATATTTTAAATCTAGCTGCAGCAGACTACAGGCATAGGCCATGCAGACATTCTCTCTTTACAGGCAGGTTAACGATAAAGGGCCATTCAATAATTGGATTTTTTATGACAGAAGCTGACATGTTATTTAACCCCTCCTTTTACAGGCTGCATGTGATTTAAGTCACGTTTCTGGAATCATGCTACACATGCCTATTTATTATCTGGCTGGTTATGATTTTATTATTGAGATAAACGATGCCGAGAAGACAAAACAATATTTAATTTAATTTTTTAAATATTTGCCTTCTGATAGGGTTAATGCTCCTTGCGGAAATAAAAACCCAGTCAGAAAATGCGTTTGATCTCTTAACTGTTCTTGTTGCAGAGATGCTGCTGTAATTATGCATGAATTCAACCACAATAAAACTTCTAAAGAGGCGCTTCCAGTTTTTATGGGAATCTCGGGAAATCTCATGTAAAAATTGCCGGGAATTGAAATTGGTTCATATGGAAAAATGTCCAATAATGTCCAAAGTCAAACTGAATCACTGAATCTCCTCAGACGGTTTGCTGATGTTCATGTAAACCATGGTGACGGCCATGCTACGCGCAAGGCTAACAGGAAGAACGGACTGAGGCCTTAAACCTGAAAGACTGCCTCACACACGGAAGGAATCGTGTATAATAGACATGTTTCCTCTCACTCTGGAGCCCAGCCAAGCGCACGGCATCGCTCCAAGGAGACGTGATTGTAGAAGAAACAGATTAGAAAACATCCTTGCATTTACATATGGCTGGGGATTACAGCCTCTATTACCATACCATGTGTAAAAATCCACTTTTCGTTCGAATCAATCCTGAGAGAGGAGAATGTGATCATAAATTATTTATAATCAAAACGGACATTTTTTGGACACGCAGCGTGCTTTTTTAAATTGTTCTTTAAAGCCGCTTATCCCCTCTGCTCAAAGTGAGGCGGAAGAGAATCTGGTTTAGGTGAAAAGAGCAGCAGGAGCGTCCGCTCCAGCTTGATGAGCCAGGACTGTGGCCACCGCTAGTCTGCGGGCCTGTGGTGATGCCACAGCCGGAATGCTGAAAGACTCTTGGGAAAAGAAGGAAAAAAAGCGGGAAAAAAGACAGAAAACACGTACAGCTCCCCCCCCCCCCCCTCCCCCCCCCCATGACAAGTCCAAGAATAAAACCATAACCTGAAGACGGGAGAGAGAGAGCGCGTTCCCTCTTAGGAAGGAAAACATTTCCTCTGCCTTTTCAGAAAATGAGTCTGCGCGCGGAAAATTCACTGCTTAAAAAATCCATAAACTGGGAGATCAAAAGCAACGTGAGTCATTAAATGTGAGTACCAATGAGAGAAAGGGTTAGAGTTAGGGTTAGGGTTAGTACCAATGAGAGAAAGGGTTAGGGTTAGGGTTAGTACCAATGAGAGAAAGGGTTAGAGTTAGGGTTAGTACCAATGAGAGAAAGGGTTAGAGTTAGGGTTAGGGTTAGCACCAATGAGAGAAAGGGTTAGAGTTAGGGTTAGGGTTAGTACCAATGAGAGAAAGATGCTCTTTTCCAGCAACCTATCATGTTATTTGCTTTCCTTCTAAGGGTTCTAAAGAAGATGGAGACATACTTTATTGAACCCCGTGGAATAATTTGTTCTCTGCATTTGACCCAAACATAGCTGCTTAGGAGCAGTGGGCAGCCACAGTGCAGCGCCCGGGGACCTGTGCCCTGAGGCAAGTGCCTTGATCAAGGGCACCTGCAGGAGCGCACCTAACATGCATGTCTTTGAGTGTGGGAGGAAACCGGAGTACCCGGAGTAAACCCACGCGAACACGGGGAGAACATGCAAACTCCTACTATGCCACCGTGCCTGACCAAACATAACCAATGCAATAAATTCAATAATTCAACTGTCAGAGACACTTTATCCAAGTGGACAATGTTTCTGAAAATTATTATGAAATTATTAAACACATACACATAAGCGAACGTGAAGAATACAAACTCAGCCAACCTCTGATACCGGGTTCAAAATGAAATTGTTTGGGCTCGGTGGCTAGCTTTTGGAGGCCCAGACTAGTACTAGATAAAGCGTTTCCAAGTTTCTGATAAAAAGTTCCACCACCCGCCCCCCCCCCCACTCCCCAGCCCCCCTCTCCCCCATCCCCCCCTAGTTCAAAGCAATATTGTACACAGGAAGTCCATTTCACTCAACCTACAGGTAATATCCTCCGTGCTCTCATAGTCATGTACGCTCTGAGATGGCTATCAGCGGAATTGCCTTTGGATCGCGGCGCGCCGTGTCTCTAAATCTGATCGAGCTCTTTCCCGACGGGGGGTGGGGGGGGGTTTCATCATCTATCAAACGGCCGCGCCCCCCCCCCCCGCTCCGTCCCGTTTAATGAACCTCGCAAATAAACACAGCAGAACACACCCCGGCCCAGCGGGACCCTGATTTAAGGGGAGGTACGTTACTGCTCTTTTTTTTTTTTTGGCACACTTCTGCCACCAGTCACTGTCAGAGCGCGTATGGATTTCCTATTAACTCCATATTAATTTGGGGCCGCAGAAAACAACTCCGAACCAGCGGCAGTAGAGCAGAATCAAGCATTCCTTTGACAGTGATTGATAAGTGAATCGGACGTGCGATTTGTATAAGAGCCCTCAGCCCCTTCTCGGCAGGCCAATTACAAATGGCTGGTGTTAGAGAGCCCAAATTGAGCAATTATCTGCCCCGTATATCTCATCTTTGCGCCTATTTTTCAACGGCCTTTTTCCCCCCAGAACTTATTGGGCTAATCTGGCTGAGAGGCCTTTCAGTAAGAGCTGGTCTGTGCTCTTCCTGTGCCTGTTCCCTGGTGGAGGGTAGCAGGGTTAAAAAAAGTTAGCAATGTGCTGTGGGATGGCCTGGCCTAGAGACTCACTTTGACTTCAGCCATCCATTACAGTCTGGGAAGGGTTCTCCTTAACGCAGGTTTCTAAGCAATAAAGACCTCGTACTAAAAACATGACCAAGGGTCACATGATGAAAGACGATCCAGGTTGTTGTCTCAGCTTTGTTAAGTCTGGGACATAATATCAGGCTTCTATGAAAAAAATTTACATGGAAATATATGGGTCCATGGATGGGCCTCAAGGCCTAGGACGGAACCCAAACTGTGCCGGTGCCAACTGTGGCTGGCAGAGTTTGCTTGGATAGGTACGGGCGGGATAGGGCACAGGATACGGCAGGGTTTACTCAGATAGCGGTGAGGTTCATGTTCATTGGTATCTACTGTAGCAACCCCCAAAATGGTAGATTGGGTGCACGTGGATCGCATGCTAAAGCCGCCTATGAAAGGTCTTCCTCCGACTCCACTCTATATGAGTTTAGCTGTAGTCTGCGGTGTGAGAAGTAAATCACATCATAAATGTTTTTAGAAATAAATAAGTATATTGGCCTTACTCTTCCTCGAGTTTCCACTCAAAGTTTTAACAGACTTATTTTCAAGTAACAGCATTTAAGCAAAGAATTTCTGCTTCAAAGTCTGAACAACTAGAATCTGCAATAATTCTATCTGGGAATATTTTTACTTATGGCACGCAAAGCAGAATTATACACCTGACAAAAAATGGTCAAATTTGTTTACACTCCTTCAAGGAGTGTATTTTGAAATACTCCACTCCTATTTTTAGAGAAAATGGGCAATATAATTTTGTTTCCAACTTGAAATACAAGCAAGTTAATTAACATGCTGACTGTGAGTCTTTTAATAGGTCTCTGTTCAATCCAACAGCAATTTGTTCTGTCTTTTTTTGTTTAGAAAAACTTCAACAGCCATTATTTATAATTACCGGATGCAATTTGTCTGTGTGAGAAAGTGCATTACCTATTTGCTCTGTAAGAAAATAAAAAAGAGAAATAAATCACATATTCAATTCATATTATTATTCTGGTATATTTCATGCAGGTTATATGTTCTCAGCTGGCATAATAGACCATTCATAAAGAAATGCTTTTACACAATTAAAAAAAGAATTCCTCTTAACTTGAAAGATTTGTTCACCTCTATATTCAGTAAATGTTGACTGACATGAACAATAATCTCCAATCCCTTTGCTGCAGAGAAAAAAGAACAAAAAAACACCACCATGGATTTGTCATTCTGACGTCAAATAAATCATTTTGCTAATCATATTTTCAAAAACCATATTAGTTCCAACAGCTGTTTCCTGTCAGAGACATCACACAATATATTTAGCAGACGTCCTTGTCAATTGTCATAGCAGAGATTATGTTTTTACATAACATACAGTCATATAGTAGGAGGCTTGCTGAGTACAGTAGGCTGCGTGTTGAGTACAATCATACAGTAGGATGCGTGTTGAGTACAATCATACAGTAGGCTGCGTGTTGAGTACAGTCATACAGCCGAGAGAAACCTGACATCTGGCCTGGATTCCATCAAGAAGTATCTTCAGACTTAACTCACAATTTCGTCAAAGTGTCACAGTTGTTCTTCACATAAATAGTTAACTAGTGAACTTCAAGAGATTCTGCAGGTTGAGTTCTGTCAGTAGAACAAGGGGACATAATTGGAAATTAACAAAGGGTAAATTCCGTACAGACATTAGGAAGAATTTCTTCCACGCAGAGAGTAGCCAACGTGTGGAATAGCCTGGTCACGCAGTAGAGGCAGAAACTCTGGTGATTTTCAAGACCAGGCTTGATACGATGTTAGATAATATCTGGCCTGTACGCAATCAGAGCACTAATTTAGTCAGGAAAATGGCGAGCATTGTTCTGCTGAATGGCTTGTTCTCATCATTATTTTGTGTTATGTTATGTTAACCAATACGTATTAATAATAATAACAGTAATAATGATAATAATAATAATAATACATCAACTTAATTAAATTTAGTACAGAAATTAATAAATCAATCATGGGCCAAAGCAGGCACAGGCTGCAGTTTCCTGCCTTCTTTCAATTTCAGCACCGTGCCCCCCCCCTCACCCCCCCCCCCCCCCCCCATCCCTTCCTCCTGTTTTCATCTGAGCCGTATCTATTCTGTCGTTCCACACTGGGGACACGATGGAGTTACAGCATGGCAGCAGCTGTGAATGAAGGGATGACCTTATCGTAAAGGAGGAGGAGAGGAAGAGACAGGAAGGAGAAGGGAGGGGCCTCGTGTTACACTGCACTTCCTGTCCTGTCTGATATTTTTATGGAGGAAAGGGATCTTCGGGGTGGGGGGAGGTGGGGTTCTCATAAAACACCCGGGCTCCTGAAATAAGCCCCTGCCCCAGTCAGACCGGCACCAGCTCAGCCTTCCCCAGCCAGAGATACGCAGACAGCCCAGTCTGCTGCCGAGCCCAGATTATATTACCATTAACAGCACAAACAGCAGATGATTTCATGCGAAGCCTCAGTCTCCTGTCACTACAGTAGCCAGAACCCCCCCCCAAAAAAACATTTATTAACACTACTGTACGGTCTTATAATAACTTTAACTAATATTACTTTTTAAAAAATGACTCACTAATCGTTTAGACTGGGGACGTGCTTTTTGAGCAAACACGACAAAATCATTCGTCTCTTTTTAAAGCCGATTTTGCGGTAATGATCAGCAATGACTCATTTCGTTTTTTTTAAAAATGTTATCCTGGGAGTCCTTGATCCCCACGGAGCCCAGCGGCTACAGATGAAAGGTGAGCTGTCTTACCCCCCCCCCTGCCTCCCGCGGCTAACCCTCCATGTATCCTGATTCATGAGGGCTACTGCTTCACCCAGGTGAGGGATTTAAAAAAAAAAAGGGGGACAGGCCGTTGATTGAGGGACGTCACGCCAGAGTCAGGGGCTCGTGCCAAGGCTCTGAGAGCCAGTGTTAGCGCGGGACAGGGGAAATCTGTCAGACTCCTCCAGCTGAGATCCACTGTTTAAGTGCTGTGTAGTTTATGAACTGCAGTGATCACCACAGACAGTGGAGGGTCAGAGAGAGAAAGAAAAAGGTTGTAGAAAAGTACAGTACTGTGCATCAGCACATGAAAATGTGACAATCACTTGACATTACTTTCATACAGTATGTGATTCGAGCACCACAGTTCAGCAATGCAAGTTCAATTTCCAATTTACCCAACGAAAAACACAACTTTAAAAGCCTTGTCTGCCTCAGCTTCATGACCGTATTTTTGTAATTTGTGTCAGATATTATCGCGCGTAATATTTAATTTGATCTTCAAACACAATCATCAATGCATTTGATCTTTGCTAGCTGTGACAACCGTGCAATACCCAGTGGCAACACAAATCTTATTATTCTTATTTATCACTGCACTGCAAAGACCAGAAATCAGAGCAAAACAAGAGGAAGTGTCTTGAGTATTGCTCCAGTTAGGATGGCCATACATTGTATTGTACGGGTGTTGGGCTCCCGATTGTTTTTTTTTCTGATCGGGACCAAATTGTTAGGTTGCAACGTCGCAACTCGCAAGGTATGAAATACCAATCCAAACCGATCTGACTGGACTACGAGCTCCCGATTGTTTTTTGGCACGTCAAAAAAATCTGGGCACAATCGACTTGAATTTGTCAGGTCCGAGAGGTCATGCGATGGCCAATCAGGAGGTGGCTCTGTGTCTGACGTTTTGCCCGCTGTGCTTTTTGGCGACTGTAAAAGTGGTCATCTGATCTGGTCGGGAGGTCGTACAGTCTACGCTATCATCCGACCGGTTATAACAACCTGAACAGCGTTAAGTGCGAGAGGGCATCCAATCTCCTGACATCGTAACCCGTGAGAAAATCGTATAACGCACGCCCGCCTGCAGACTGCAATATGCACCGTTTTGGCGGCTTCGCCATGTCTGACAACGGCGTCGAGGTGGTGGAATCTGACACAGCCCATAGGCTCTGCAGGGACACTTTAATTTTAACGGGCCTCGTCTCCCAGGCTATTGATTTGTGGTCCTTCCTCGCCGTGTTTACACGACGACAGTTCTGGGGACGCTGCTTTTTTTTTTAGGTAATGATGAACAGCATCAATAAGATTAAGTGACAGTTTCAGTGATGCATATTCTGGAATGGCTTTGAACACCGGAGAGCAAATTCGGAGCAAATTTATTTAAAAACACTGTCTAGACCTCGGGCTGACGGTCTGAATAAAAAAAAAAATCTACGAAGCCCAATCTTGGTCCTATCTTCTCGTTCATATTTTTCCAAACATACTGCAATAAAAATGTCTGAATCAGATGCAAGAACCAAGATACTGGAACACGTCTACTGGCATCTTGAACTCTACACTGCGGATTAGTTCCTTTTTCAGTTCCTCTTGTTTTGTCTGTTTATTTAGTGTGTATTTTTTTTTCCTTTGGATCCTCCCCAAATCCCATGAACATTTGGCAAAATGGTGCCGAGTAGAGCCCGTCAGTGACACACTCCCTCCAGTGAGGAAAATGAGCTGGTAGTACACCGAGGGTGACTAACCCTAAGAGGATCGTAAGCCGACAGAGCCCAATCAGCATCCTCCATCTCTGCTTTCCTCCGGAATACAGACTACCTGGGCTTCATTATGTCTCCGTGCTCAGTGTCCCCCTGGGGCCGGACTATAACGTCACGGAAAATCACACGATCGTGTTTCATTTTATTTTTCTCCATTTATGGAATCGCTCGACCGTGAGCCAGTGACTGCAGTGTAGGGCCCTGAGGGGTCACCTGCAGGTTACCTGAGAAAGGGGGGGGAGTGGGGGGGGTGTGTGGGTTGGGTTCTGCACCAGTAACCCACTCCCGCTCACAGCTGGCGAGCGATAGCCTGGTCTTGAAAAACACAAAACCGACGCAGAGGCACTGCAGGCGCCTGTATATCACTTTCACACACCGGGGTAGTAAACGCCCCTCGGACCCGAGCCCAGGCCTCCCCAGACCAGGGCGTGGCCGGCAGCGTGTCTGCTACGGCTACACACGGCCAGGGCCTTTTACCACTGCGCTGAGGAGCACAGCTTTATACGGCTGTTTATGGACGGCTTTGACTGCTACAGTAGATTCCGTGGCAAGCCAGGGCAGGCCGAGAATGGAAATTCTAAGAAGGTTGCGATTTTCGATACAGTACAATACAATAGTGCTATTTCTACGTTATACACTCTAAGAGGATAACCAATAGCGACGGCTGCCTGAACTGCACCCCAGAGGGTGATAATTAATGGGACCCCGGACGCCTTGCTGGACATTTTTAGCAATCTGGCTGCCAGAGCAGGTCAAAGCGAATCACTCCTGAGGGTCATCAATTCTCACTTTACAGATCACCATCGGAATGAAGTCTTCTGGACTTCACACAGCTGTTCATGAAAACCTAAAACAGCTTTTGGCTTTCTTAGTCTCTGTTCTCCTCTCTCTCAGTTATTTTTTTGTTCTTTATTCTCTCTCTTCTGCACAATCCTTCACTACTTTTAATTTGTTGGATCCTGGTGATTGTCCTGCTGGAACTTGTATTTCGTAATTTTACCAATTTCTTTAAATTGACTGAGCTGGTTCCGGTCCGGTCCGGTCCGGCTTTGGGTGTTTCTCCAAACGCACTCAGGCAGAGAGGCACACCAGAGACGAAGATGCCAGCGAGGGGTCCTCAGTATCGCTGGAGGAACGTCCCATAATTCTGTCCGGGAGAGAGTTAAGGGCACCAGTCTGATTTACGCCCCTCTCTGATCAGGGACTTGGCTCTGATTCCAGCTGTCCTGCGTGTGGAACAGCCCGACAGATTTACAACCACGGACACCGGCTCCAGGATGAATGGCAAACATCTGTATGTCCATCTTTATGTGCGTTAGATCCACACACATTACTTGTGACACATTTTGGTGAATTACTGTTGGTTATTATGGAACTTGCAATACCTTTTTTTCCCACAATGATTTGTAAGTCTGATTTAATAACACATGCTGATTGAGTTTAGACCTTGGGCAGTTCACTCTTTAAGAAACAAATGTGTATTAATTTAGATACAACCAGGAGTGCAGAAGGTAATTAGTCCCACTTGCTGACAACAGAAATATCGCAGAAGAATGGTCTGCTTAGTTATGTATATCATTGCTATTATTTTTAATGTGACAGTGATACTGACCATTAACTCTATGCAATGGTAGTTATCCACTCCACTCGCACAAAACATTAGTTTGGCTACTAACAGTACAACTAACTGTCCTACACTGTGACATTAAATAGACTGAATGTGTAGCTCTATTCATTCGTCCATTATCTATACCCCCTTATCCTGGGCAGGGTCGCGGGGGGTGCTGGAGCCAATCCCAGCGTGCATTGGGCGGGAGGCAGGAATAAACCATGGACAGGCCGCCAATCTATCACAGGTGTAGATCTACTACATGCGAAAAAATATATATATTTCCGTGACCTCCCGACCCATCATGAACAGGTAACCCATTAGGGGAAAGTGACAGAGTTGTTACAGTACATCATTCACATCGATGTTTCATTTTCTGCTGAACTACCCATCTGTGAATGCTGGGGAGGGGGGGTTGGGTTTGGGGGGGCAGAGGAAGGGGCTCTCCAGCCCCCTCCGGCGGGGTGGCGGCGGACCCCTCTCTGTCTCCGCTTCACGTCCTTGCGCCCCTCGCTCGCCAGTTTAAATTAAAATCTGAGCGGGGGTCAGACGTGCCCGTTGGCTCTCGGCTCCGCCCCTCCCCTGGCGCAGGCCTGGCTCTCCCTCCGCAGCCATTACTAATCACAGGCCCCACCAGCGCGGAGATAGAGGCGGTACACTTTTTTAGGCGCGGATATTCCGCCCCTCTCCCGCCCCGCCGCTCTGTAGCAGCTCTTAATCGCGCGATGAGCGGCGGCCGCAGCTTCCTGTAGCGCTGAAAACAGACGGACCCAGCGAGCCGCGGGGGCGGCGGTCGGGGGAACGGGACGCCTCCCTATTCACAAGCGACACTGGCGAAATCAATTTAAACCAGACGCAGGACACCTCCACTCCCCCCCCCCAGGAGAGCAGCCCCCCCTCCGTCGGCAGCGGGTCACTCCTATTCACTTTTCCACTGCTGTTCCTCCTCAGAGCAGACAGACAGAGCCACGGCAGCCCCAGCTCATCTACACGTGATCACGCCTTTTCTCTCCTTTTATTCCCCTGGTCTGTATAGCTGTTCCCCGTCGAGCAGAAACCTTTCCCCGGGAGAGAGAGACAGACAGAGAGAGAGAGAGGGAGAGAGAGAGAGAGAGCAGCTTAGAGAGAGAGAGAGAGAGAGAGAGAGCAGCTTAGAGAGAGAGAGAGATAGAGAACAGCTTAGAGAGAGAGAGAGAGAGAGAGCAGCTTAGAGAGAGAGAGAGAGAGAGAGAGAGAGAGCAGCTTATCTCGCGCGCAGAGAGAACGTTCTCCAGCAACGCGCTGCTCGATTCTGACTGTTTGCTTTGTAGAACACAAGTTCAGAGGAGACGGTTTAATAGCTTTAATGAGGAAACATGCTTGATTAAAAGAGTGGATCGGTATGGCGTCTCTGCCTTTTTACAGATCATAATTGTAATTCTAATCTAAATCACGACCAATAGAATGTCTCATTAACGTGGAAGGATAAGTCACACTGCTAAATCTGAGCTTTCAATTACTGGAATGATCACTGAGCACTTTTTCTTTGTTGTTGAGAATATCATGTTATATAAAGTTACTAATATAATTTCCCTTTTTTCTTTGCCACCCCAACACAGGACCGTAGAGAGGGAGTGTAGACGCCCGCAAACACGCAGTGTCACCAGATGCTTCTATTCACACCACATACCACAGCTCATAGTGTGGGGTCAGAGGAGGACCAGTCATATTCAGCCTTGGTATGCAGCCACGGATGCTCGATCGGCCACTGGGGGTCGCTAGAGAGCGATGAAATGCAGACCTGTAACCGGCTGCATCATCCCGTGCCCCTGGGCGATGCTACCTGCACCTTCGCCCTCTGGAGCTAGTGGGCACAGTGGGCATGGGCAATGGCACTGGCACATCGTCCCAGATTGAACCCCAGACTGCCGGGCTCATCCATGCACCACAGCATCGTGCCTCAACCAAACGAGCCGCCCAGCGGCCTAATAAACTCCATCAAAGGCAACTCATACACGACAGATAAATAAAACCATGCTCTCCCGCTGGTCTTAGGGCAACATCCCCCTTCCACCATGAGAACGCACACCAGCCCTGAACTCAGAGAGGGGCAGAGAGGTGGAGAGGGTCGGCGGCGGCGGCGGCGTGCCAAAACAATGGGGGAAAAAAAATCTGAGATCCAGACGCATCGCAGCCGCCCGCCACTTCAGCTAATAGAATATGACACCACTTTCAGTCCGGCGGAAAACAAGAGCTGTCTGCCCGGCCCCCGCCGCACGTCAATAAGCAAACAAAGAACAGACCGCGCGATGCTTCTGATGGCTCTCATCCTCCCCCCCCCCCCCCCACCACCCCCCCGCCTCGCGCCGCGGGGTAACAGCACAGAGGAGGAGAGCTTCAGAGGGGTGGAGAGCGCTGAAGGGGGGTGGGGGGGTGGGGCGATAAGGGGGCATGACGGAGGTGGTGGGGTGGGGGGGGGGCGTGGGAGCCGGTAAGGGGAAAGTGAGGGGGGGGGGGGGGGGGGGGGGAGATGGTGAGAGGTGGGTGAGAGAGGTGGTGATGGGGGTGATGGGACGAGTGGGGGAGGGATGGGAGGTAGGTGATGGGACAGGTGGGGGGGGGGGTGTGAGCGAGGTGTCGGGGGGGGGGGGGGGGGGGAATGGAAAAACTGAGCTCTAGCGGAGCGGTGCTTGATGTACTGCCTGCAGCCTCCTCCCCCGTGGATCAGTCCTGGGGGGCCGGTGATCCGCATCGGACAGGAGCACACCGCTCTCTCCGCCCCCCCCCCCCACCCTGCTGAGGTGCTCCCCCTCCCCCGTCCCGGGGAGCAGCGCGGGACGTCCTGGCACTGAGCCAGGATCCGCTGGAGCTCCCCTTCAGAAGGAGCGCCTCTGACTCACTCAAAAACCCCTGCCTGACCTACTGGAGGGGGTGGCGGAGCAAGACAATATGTCCCCCCCCCCCCCATGATTCCACAGGCTTGGACACACACACTTAAGCCTGAAGGTCAAACTTGGGCACCGAATGTATTCATCACAGGGCCTGTTGCTCGAGTGCACACACTTAACACAAGGCTTTTCTCAAACGAGGCTAACGTGCTAGGCTAGCAAGCTAGGCCTTTTACTCTCACTGCCAATGCACAGTGATGTCATATTTCTATGAGACTGCAGAATGCCCATCAGTTCTTTTTCTGGCTTGAATTTGGGGTGCTAGGGTGACTCCCTCACTGTTAATCCTACCAGAGCTGTAACCATGGCATCCGATTACTGTCTCCAGTTTTTTTTTTTTTGGGGGGGGGGGGGGGGGGCGCGCAGTGACAGCTGTGGCCGGCTACGCCAAGTCTGCCGCGTGTGGAAAAAAAAAACCGCACTAAACGCAATGAGACAGTTAATCTGCCGTCCCGGTGATGAGCGTTGTGTTCCCGCCCGTCTCCGTGTGAAGGAAAGCGCGTAGCCGGCCGGGCGGCTCCTCAGCCGCGGCGTTTCCTGGACCAGGTCGCCGCCTCGGCTTCACACAGCCACCGGGACCACAGAGAACCCATTTTCATTTACTGAGAGGGGAACGGTAACAACAACAAAAAAGGCAAGGAGCACGACCCCAGCCCCAAGGCCTGTGTAGTCCCCCAGCAGGGGTAAAGCAAAGTAATCGGAAGAGAGAGAGAGAGAGAGAGAGAGAGAGAGAGAGAGAGAGGGAGAGAGAGAAACAGAGAGAGAGAGAGAGAGGAGGGAGGAGGGAGAGAGAGAGGAGAGAGAGAGGGAGGGAGGAGAGAGAGAGAGGAGAGAGAAACAGAGAGAGAGAGAGAGAGAAAGCTCCTTCTGAAGAGGTCCTTATATAGGGAAAGCATCACCTCAGAGCTCCATGCATAGGTCTCCCTCAGGTGAGTGCAGCTCCCTGAAAACACACAGACCGGCCCATGCAGACTGAGGAAACCAGCACCCCCATTTGGGCCAGAGGGACCTCACAAGCACTCAAACCCTGACACTGAATTACTGCCTCTAACCTCCACTGGGGGGCGCTGCTGTGGAAAATGTACACTCTTAATTAGACCGTTCACATATGCGAAAGCCGAACAACACTGGCTTGTAGCCTCAGCTGAACTGCACCTCATACGGGCCGTGCTCCTGAAACATCTTTTTATTAGCACAGCATCTTGGATTTGAAAACAAACTAAAGCAGTGCGGCTTTGGTGTGTTAATGGAAAACACTTCAGCGTTTCTCAACATTTAATCATTTCTCAAGTCCCTGACATTTGAACTGACATTTAAACGCTTCCTGCCCGAGCAGCGCAATTAAGTCCAGTTTGACTCTCCGGTGCGAACGGGCTGGAGTGGGAGCCGCTCGCTGCAGCAGTAGGGCTGGAACTCTGAAACCCCGTCGACTCAGATACACGCTATTGACCGACCGGCCAGAGAAAACACTCCCGACTACTCCTCGCACTGTGAAGCTGCGGAGAAACCCAACCGAGCCGGGTTTGATGCAAAATTCCATAATGGCTTCTGAGCTCTCGTCCGTGGGGAGACTGATCAAACGACAAGGCAGAGTGGAGACGTTTGTTTGTGTGTGTGTGTGTGTGTGTGTGTGCCTGTGCATGTGTGTGTGTGTGCATGTGTGCATGTGTGTGTGTGTGTGTGTAAACAGAATAAAACATAATCATAGTGCTACATTCCTGAATCGAATTGGAGCAACAAGCGCTCTTCCTGATCTCATAAATAGTTTTGCTTCCTGGAGAGCATTTAATGCACAACTGATGCAGATTTGGTGCACTAAAAATCTCTTACAAATCTACTGAAATTTCCCTTCCATTCAATGACATTTACACAGCTATGTCCCAGGCCTGCTTTCCGCTGGTTTTCTCATCTCGTTCATTTTGAGATTTTGATTCCACCCCAGTCCATATCTGATTCATTGCAACCGCCACAGATTACCAAGCTCTCTGCTCTAGAATAGCATGCCGGTAACCAAAAAAACAGGAACACACTGACTCCATGCTTTGGTTACTGTGAGTACAGTGTAGAATTTGAGGTCAAAGGTGCGTGCTTTCTGCTTTAAAATTTAAATCTAAAGAGTTATGTGTGCCTCACAGGAAGCACAGGCTATTAAAATGTGTCTATTCAACGCACCTTGTTTTTTTATGGTGAAACAATATCACCAAGTAAACAGGACACACAAATATTAAATGCACATTCAGATTTTTCTGTGTGTACAGATGTAAGGAGGCTGTAAGATGTGATTCAATGGGATTGTAAACACTAGAGGAAGGTTGTAAAAGCTCTCCTATGGTTATCAGGTAAGAGCAAATTTGCTGATTCAGAAGGCATGAGTATGAATTATGGGCAACAGTACTTCATATCCAAGTTTTCTTTTTCTGCTTTTCTGCTTTTTTCTGCTATTGGAAGAGCTACAATAAAAGAAAAAAACAGCAGTTGAGGCCTTAATTTGTTTTAAATTAGAAAAGTGTAGAAGTCTGCACCCGTGAGAGAAATTAGCCACTGAAAGAGTTGAACCATTCTCCTAAGGCTCCTGTCCCATATTAAAACAGCCATGTATGAGTTTAAAGAGGCATAGTATGGTTTCTCGAATATGAAAACCAACAATGCTGCCTGTAAAAAAAAAAAATTTGAATTTTGAAAAAATTTTGAATTTTGAAAAAAAAAAACAGTGAAATACAGGACGGTACTCACTCTTGAGAAGTCCATGACTTTAAGGATCCAGATGGTTAAAGCGAGGTTGATGAGAATCAAGAACATGAGGAGGAGAACGAAGAAGTAGAGACAACGCTTCCGCCATCCGTAAATCCCCACTCTGTACACGTGTGGTTTCTCTGAGCTCGGGACATTGTTCCTGTGTGTGCACTGTTCTTGGGTCATCTGCAAAGGGGAACGGGGGGGGGGGGGGAAGGAGGGAAAGAAAGAAAACACGCTTTAGTATCACACGCTTATCCTTCTCTCCTTTCCAGCAGGCTGGCAGAAGAGGGGGAAACAGCGTGACTGAACATATGGAAAGACGGCTTGGACAGAAATCAAATTGATTCATCGTGTCATAAAGTTTTCGTATCTCGATTGCTCCTCTCTGCTCCAGCGGTGTCCTGCTAGTCCCCCCCCCCCTTAATGACGATCCTAATTGTCTGACGGAGAAGAAGAAAACACACGGCACGCTCAGCTCTCTAATAATAACCAGATAACTCAAAGTAAAACACAATTTACGGTCTGAAGAGCTTTCAGTAGTCAGCTTTAGCTGCTTTCCCAATAGCACCAGGCAACCGGACAGTCGGAGGTAACTGAAATCAGACACAAATATTTGTGTTACCCTGAAGATAAAGGAAACAAGCGGGCACACACACAGCTTTTCTGTTTTTTTCCCGTTTGCAAACAGACTGAAAACTGAGCACAGAGAGAGCAGGCTAGCAGGGCCATAGCAGCAGATGAAAGGCACCCAGGCCACGCAGCGCTTATCGACGTGGACAACTGCGGCAACAACCAGCGATAACGAACGGGCAGGCGTAGGACAGCCGCCCCCCCCTCCCCCCTCCCCCTCCCTCCCCGTCCTGTCCCGTCCCCCCTCCCTCCCCTCCCCCCCCCTCCCCCTCCCCCTCCCCCCCCTCCCCTCCCCCCCCCTTCCCATCCCCCCTCCCCCCCTCCCCCTCCCGTCCCCCCCCTCCCCCCGCCCCCCCCTCCCCCCTCCCCCTCCCCCTCCCCCTCCCCCCTCCCCTCCCCGTCCCGTCCCCCCCCTCCCCCCCCCCTCCCCCCCCATCCCCCCCTCCCCCCTCCCCCCCCCCCCCTCCCCTCCCCCCCAGTCCCGTCCCCCCTCCCCTCCCCCCCCTCCCCCCCCCTCCCCTCCCCCTCCCCGTCCCCCCCTCCCCTCCCCCTCCCCCTCCCGTCGCCCCTCCCCCGCTGACTTACAGTAAAAACAAATAAAAAGATCAATGTCACCGCGGCGGAGGACGTCTGCGAATGACATCTCCCTCCGACGCCCTGCAACGCCCTCACACGTCAGCGCGGGCTCTCCGCACCAGTACAGCACGGGTTCAGCGAGGGTCCCTGTCAGCCGGGCGGGTGGTTAATGTTGTATTCTCACCGCGACACGTCTCTCCTTGTGTGCCCGAGCAATAAAATGTCACCGCTCACCTTGGAAAAGAGAGTCCGACAAGTGTCTACATAATAATCATGAAAATAATACATTACAGTGACATTCACATTCACATTCACATTCACTCACTCACACACACACCGATACATACGGGGGACCTACACTTTTATATTTTATACATGATAGGTCTGTCCTTTGATAAAGCCTAGCTTTTTTTTTTTTTTAACTTGAAAAACACTGAGAAAAAAGTAAAAGGTATTATAGCAGAGAACTGGATGTACAGTATCTCAAAGTGCTGACCTTTCTTTTTGCAGGAAGCTCTTGAATCCAAGGCCAAAACAGACATGGTCAATCAACAGCAAATACAGAGCAAACTCTCCGGTGACACAAACACTTAAGAAGTATGAATTCTCAGAGTGTGTGGACCCTGTGGTTTCCAAGACAACAACTGTTTGGCTCTCTTTTTTCCGAGAATAAATTCAGCTTAAAACGATGTGGATGTAGCAATTTGGGCCCACAATTACTTCTACTTCTTATTACTAGAAGAAGAAAAAGAAGAAGAAGAAGAAGAAGAAGAAGAAGAAGACACAGTAAACAGTTTTTTCCACTTTCAAACATTCACGAAGCTCTAGCTAAACACGGAACTCTTCTTCTGAGCCATTAGCTACATTCACCTGTCAGCAAGACATCAAAAGCATTCCTTCCAATTAACAAAAGTTGGCCAACCCAAAAACTTTCCCCCACCCACTGGCTTCACTGTCCAAATCCACATGGAAGGTGTATTAACATTAGTTGGCTAAATGCATCGATTAGCGAGCTAGCAAGTCTCAGAAAGCCTGAAACAATATTTATCATTTTATGTGACTGGATGCCATTGACATTGGGAAAATCACTCCAGCAGGTAGAGCGCACTGAGAATGACGCCACGGCGTTAGCAAACCACGTGGCTGCCAACGTTGCGGTTCTGCCTGCTATTGGGGTCCTGCAGTGAACTCTGACCTTTCGCTTACTGGGTGGGCCAAGCCTGCCTTCGGTAAAAACATTCAAAAATCAGCCTCAAGCTTGGGGCCAGTGTCACGCAAAAAGGATCCCTGAGTTAGCAGCATACACAACTGCTCTGCATAAAACAGCTCTTTTAATTCGGTCCATGTTCCAGGTTTGGGAGGGTTCCGGGTTTTTACTCCAACTCCAATCCTGCTTTGTGACACAGGCCCCCCATGCACAGTAGTATTTTCAAACTTCCATCCTCTCTGGTACCAGTCAATTGAATTTTCTCCCAGATGTCATCTGGCAAAAAAAATAAAATAAAATGCACAAATAGCATAATTCATTTGCTAATGCTTCGCTGTTAAAGCCAACACATGCCCTGGAGTTCTGTTTGGAAAAGAGATGAAGTGCTTTTAACAGCTGAATTAGTTTTGCTGCTTGTCTGACAAATCCACTGAATGACTGATGACGTTTCTCAGATTACAGCCACTCTACTTAAATGGGATTGGGCAAAAACAATCCCCCAGCGTCACCTGGACCTGGGAACGGCTGCGGCATCCAAAGACTCCGCTCGCTTTCATTTGGCCGACTGCATCCTTAGATTGAGCATTTTTTTGGAACAGTCCTCTCTGCGAGTTTGTCAATGCTCCATTTGACCTTCGCCTGCTTCGATGAACATGTCATTTCGAACTAATGAACCTCACTGACGGGGCCAAACGTGTGCGGGCACTGTCGATTGTTACAGAGGCCCACCCCAAAAAAAATGGTGCTGCGTTCAATTCGCAGATCTCAAGCACAGACTGGTGATTGTGCAGCCTTATCGCAGCCTTATCCCAGTAAACAACAACTCCGTGGTGCTTTATTAGTCAGTCTTTTGTAGAAACAGCTCTTTATTGTTGAACAAAATAAACCCAAGGCAGAGGCTTATACAGTAAGTGGACAATCATTAATCAGGAGGCTTCAACCATCTCCCCCCCAGGGTCAAAGGAATCCAGCAGACCCCCATCTGTAGTTAAAAATGGGTTATATATAAAACATGGTTTTATTTTTTGCCACTTGACTAAAACCCATATATAGTCGTTGCACATGAGGTCTGGCTGGGGACCCCCTACAGTACTTTCAAGCACCCCCAGGGGTCTGCAGAATCCCTGTTAAATACCCAGGCATAAATTATATATAGCAGCTGCATACTTAGCATACTTAGCCTACTATACTCCGCGGCATAGTCCCCATCGGGAGCCACCCCCGGGCCAGATGTAGATACACTGGGGCAATTTCACCTCGGTCCCACCCAACAGCGTCTCTGCACGGTGGAGGAGACGGTCGACCCGAAGGAAACCCGGCCAACAGACTCCACGCAGACGAGAGCCGCATTCAAATTCAAACGGCGTCGCCCACCGCCCTACGACAGCCGCTCTCACCGGCCGCACAAAAGGCAGGAAGGGATCCATTCTCAATGTCGGACGAGCGGGAGACGGACGGCCCTGGAGCCCCGCCAAACACAGCATTATTGTTTCGGTGCGTTTCACCCCAAACTCCGTATTTTACCGCGCCAAGGTTAATAAGCCATGATTAATCGCGAGCTATCCTTCCTGGCGCTTCGTCAGAGAGCCCTACGCAGAGAACGGGCTCTAATAAACCCCCACAACACCATCACCGGGGCCCGGGACGATTACCAGATAAAATATTTGATTCCGCAGTAAAACCTGGGTAATTATCCCAGGAGTAAGCAGACAGAACAGGCCTTATAGCCTCCTCAAACGGAGGCCTGGGCCGCCCATGAAAACCCTTTATTCCCTTAAGTCATTTGATTTTTTTAATTTTTTTATTTTTTTTTTTTTTTTTTGGAGCGGAGAGAAGAGCAGCGCAGAGTAGCTCGGGGTCAGGGACAGGGCACAGAGAGTCAAGCCACACCATTTGCTGCTCATTCTCAAGGGAGGCTGGGTGGTGGTACTTCGTCGTAAGTGCACTTGAGATACCCCCCCCCCCCGGAGACGGGGGTGTAGTGCCTGACCGGCGGCATGCAGGACACGTCCGTTACCAAGTTCAGTCCCGGGGCGCAGAGAATACTAATCACCCCATTTTTATTAAGTGCGCTTTTATGGGGAAATTGCACAATTTCTCCACGGACTCACACGCACAGCAAAATTCTCAGGGACAATTCAACTTTTAACACGATCTGTATCACCCCAGTAGGGACCAAATGTACTCTGCTAGCGTAAAATGTACTCTATCAGACTTCATCGAATGGACTATTTCATTTTTTCATTTTGTAAAACCTGATACTCAATTTGTATCTCCTAAGTTGGTAAATGCATCATTTCCTAATCTAAGATGGCAGCTGAAAAAATGTAAAAACGTGGTTTCGTAAACTGCACCACAAAATCACAGTCAGTGCTACCGGGAATATGAAGAGGAACTGCAAATACAGAAAACCAACAGCCATTCATGTGCAATGCTCAACCATTTAAAGATGTATCAGTCCGTTTCACTCAACTGTAGTAACTGATAAATGATCAAATGGGCTTTTCAGTGTGGAATTTGCATGTTCTCCCCGTGTCCGCGTGGGTTTCCTCCGGGTACTCCGGTTTCCTCCCACATTCCAGAGACATGCAGGTAGGATAACTGGAGACTCTAAATTGCCCCCAGGGATGAGTGTGTGAGTGAATGGTGTGTGTGCGCCCTGCGATAGATTGGCGGCCTGTCCAGGGTGTATTCCTGCCTCATGCCCAATGCATGCTGGGATAGGCTCCACTACCCCCCGTGACCCTGCCCAGGATAAGCAGGTCAGATAATGGATGGATGGATGGATGTGGACCCCTGGAAAGACCAGCTTTTCGGTTACCCACCAGCTAATGGGGATCCTTAATGAACTTAAACCATACCAGTAATGGCTGCAGCTTTTCCCTCAATGGTTTCAAGCTTAATTCCAAGAACTGTGAGAAAAATGCAGCGTATGCAGACAAACCTGGCTCAGCCAGGTGCAGGGGAGAAAAGTGTGACAAAGCAAGAATAAAGGTCACCTGCACAACCGCAAACACCTCCTAGTGGTTTATTCAGTAACATATTGGCTACAGTATGTTTGGCTACAGTAAACTGCATCAAAAAAAAAAAACAAAAAAAAACATATCCCCCATTTCTGAAAAACAAAAACAAAAATAAACAAACAAACAAACAAAAAAAAACATTCACACATTTGACTGCATCATACCAAGATACCAGATGTAAGCAAAAAAGGTTAAGCACAAACAATGCTACCCAGCGTCCGGGCTATCCTTACTGAACAAGCACAATGGCTTTTCAGGAAAACGTGTAGCAATGCCACCGTTGTATTGCCTTCATTTGCACTACATTATGGCCGTTTAGCAGATAATCTTGTCCAGAGAGACTTACAACCTGAACACAACAGAGATCAGGGATCTAAGTGCAGTAATTCCTGTAATTTCCTATGGTGGGGCCCAAGGGGGACATTCAGTGCATGCCATTGACAACTTGTCAACTGCCCTATTGAACATTAAACTAAGTTATACAAACAAGAATGCCCTAGTGGGCATTAAACTGCAATATACAAACAAGAACAAATAACTACATGTTGAAAAAACAGGATCATGTGTATAACAAAAATTGCACAATTTCACCTCGTATACTGTAACTAGTCTACTTCAACTATAACAACACAGAGACAGCTTGCTGAAGACATTACTCTACCCAACCACAACAAAACAGAAAATGCGGGGAAAAAAATCAATTGCTTACAATGGTGTGTCTGGCTTAATTAGCAACCTGATTAAATTGTCAATTGGTTTATCATCAAGCACAAAACTGGTTTCCCTGACCAACCTTAGCTTGCCGAAGCGTTAAGGAAAACTCAGCATGTTGTAGACGCAACACCCTTCTCGGTGAAAACAACTCCTTTTTAAAACCAGTTTACAGTAAATGGGGATAAATCGTGCTTGGCTAGTTCGTCGGGAATTAAAGAAAACAGCCCAACAGTCGCATTAAAAAGAAACGAGCACAATCAAATGAAGCAATTAATGTCTCACAATTAATGTCTCGATAAAAACAAATCAGCCCTTGATTTCTCGTGGCTACATGACAAACACAAGAAGCCTCGTGGTGTCCATGCAATTTGAGGATTAGTGCGCAATTACCGCTGGCAATAAATCAGCACTTCGGGCCGTAAGGAAAGCTTACTGTTTTGGAAAGAGACCAAAACCGATCCCTTTGCTATTATTGAGGCCCGTTTGATAGCCTAAAGCTTTGCTTTATGTCGCCTGTAAAAACGTTTACACAATACAATGCAAACAATGATGTTTAAAAAAAATAAACACTATTATCAAAGCCTTATATGCTTATATGAACAACAACACCAACGCAAGGTAATACATAATACATTTAAAAAATTCAAAATGAAACCGCCAAGTTCCCCCCAGACGAGCACCTTTGCGGAGGTTTTTATATCATGCGGTTTCCACATCAGGGTCTAGTCAACATATTGAGACTCAGCAGATCTGTATCAGGTTACTGTTGAGAAGAGAAAACGCGAGTACTGGAACTTATTTAACCGAGGAAGGAGTGCGCTTTGCGATTTCCTCGGGTTCATGCAGTGCTGCTCTGCTTTTCTCGTCCTTGTTGGGAGAAAGTCTGAATTGTAGTTGAAGGCAGATAAATCGTCGCCGGATTCCTGGCAAGCAGTAAGCAGCTCGGGAAACGCAGAAAGAGTTTTCCCCTCTTTATTTCTCATTCAACGAGTGAGTGGCTCACCGCAATTACTTTCGTTTTATCGCTATGGAAACAACACACTGTAGATCACCCACCACAACGAAACTGTGAAGCGAAAGTTTAATGTTTAAATATGATGCATTCAAAACTGTAAGCATATAAATAAGAAGACTGGACTCTAATCAGCTACTTCGCCTGTCTACGCCCAGAGTCAGTCCTGCTAATGAGCAGGGCACTGTCACTTCTCCAAAAAATTAATGACATTTTGAAGCGCCAATAATTATAAAATTACAAATGTATTCTTAGTAATACTTGGCACAGGCAGAGCAGAGCACTGTTGGCAGGGGGCACATCACAAACGATACTGAGAAATACCAGATTGGTCCCCTCCAACAATCAATGGATCTCGGAGTCAGGTTTCTCGTTTTAGGAGTCCCACGGCCGGCCCTCCCCGACCCATTATTGACAAACGGTCCGGTCGTTCGGCCTCACCGAACGAAACGAGCTCCCACCTTACATTCGCAATGCAACCCAATCGTAAACCAGTATTTACGACAGAACTGTTTGATCAGTAAAATAGCAGTTATTTAACGGTCAATGCCTAGACATTTGCTGTAGATTTCCTGCCTGCTTCCTGCCAAGTTTTTCCCTGTATTGCTGCGGTGTCCAGCATGGCATCGTGACTGTGCGGTTACAGTTAGAAGCGAAGCTGGAAGTTTGAAAGCCGAAGGACAACTACTTCAAACTTTATTTATTTAACTAAAAATGAAAAAAGAAAAAACATTTGTTAATGTGTGCCTTAATACCACAGATGGTTCTTGAAAAGCTAATCACCTGAAACTCTTGAGCTTAGCTGGGTAAGACCTGGGCAGTGCTAACTAATCTTGTTCTCCTGTGAATGGTGTATATTAGCCTCGTTCTCAGGCCTACTGCGATGCTATGTAAAATGAATGCAATTTGGTTTGTTAGTAAGCAGCTACATTGTTAATCTAATGCTACTCTAGATAGAGCCTATGCTGATTTAATTCTCACAGCTCACAAACTATACAGGAAAGCGCAACCTCCCCAATCTTTAGATCAAAGTTAAACCCTTCATTCTTAGCTTCTGGCAAGCTCTGCTCTGGTATCTGACATTTCATTTAAAATGGTGGCCACCATCTAATGTACAGCAATGAATAAAACTCTCTCTCTCTGAGCAGGATTTTAGAAAAACACAAAATGTTCAGGTTTCAACAAATGATTTTTTTTTTTTTGGCATCAGTTAGACCACTGTTCATTATGCATTCACACCTGAGGATGACACCCGTGAGGCCAGTTGTATAAGGGCACTGGACACAGGTGACAAGCAAATATAACCTGTTTAATGCCACACCTGCCAAAAATAAAGGAGGACAAAGATAGGCAGGAAATAAAAAAAAGGCCTCCGTGTATCCAGAGAGGAATGCCTGTTGTGCTATGCCAGGCCTGTGGTAGGCTGGGTGTCCCTCGCCATCTGTGGTGTTCACAGCCTGCTATTTCCTGGCTCAGTATCTGTACCAAACACAACCTTTCAGTGTTGGCCAAAATCTGGGTGGCTTCAGGAGACCCTCACGCTCCGTCTGATTGGCTGATTTAAAGGCTGATAATTCCGTTCTATCGAATGCTCCGTCTGATTGGTTGATTTAACGCTGATAATTCCGTTCTATCGAATGCCCCGTCTGATTGGTTGATTTAACGCTGATAATTCCGTTCTATCGAAATGCTCCGTCTGATTGGTTGATTTAACACTGCTAATTCCGCTGTATCGAATGCCCCATATGATTTCTGGTCAATGGCTTGCGTTAATATTTAGTTTATGCGTAGGTTTACATTTTCTTTTAGTAGTGCGCAAGTCGTAAGTTAAGTTACAACTAGGCTTAATTCTAATTTACGCACAGCTGGTGCAACTGGGCCCCAGGTGGACAAATGGTTAATGCAATGCTCTCATGTGACAAATCAAGGTTCAGACCACCATGACAAAAAATGTTGGGCAGGAAAGCCAGACAGACAGACAGATCGATGACCAAGCGCGAGGATCTTGGCGGGAGGACATTGGCGCTACAGAACCTCAACCGCCGTGATTGATTGACACCTGACAGGGCGGCTCTTCATTAGCCAAGTCCTCGGGACTTCTACGGTTCCCATGGGCACCATCGCCATGTGACGGTTTCCCGGGGAAACAGCGGCCGTCCCTCATGACACTCATGAATCAGTTTTGTCTTTTTTTTTTGTTGTTTTGTTTTGTCAGGGGAACACAGCAGCTACACCACGGGGGCACTGGCCAGTGCACTCAGGCCCCATTCAACGCCTTTGGAATGCTCTCGGAAAAAAACAAAAAAGGCCAAATTCAGTCAACACTATTCTTACCGTTCACTTGATGTTTACTTTCAAAGAAATGCACCCGCGACTTTTTGTATCCAGGTCAATAAGCAGCCAGTGTGTTTAGGACGCTAAATCTGTTTACACCAGCACTGCATGAACCACTTCTTACAATTTCCATGATAATAACTTTGAAAATAATCTCTCCGGACCTTCTGAAACCTTTTTGTTTATTGATTTTTGGGGGGGAGGAGGGGAGGGCGGGCGCGTACATAGTTTTTATTGGTCTGCAGGTCAGCAGTTCATTCCTGCTTTTCAAAATAAATAAAATAAAAAATCAGTAGCAAGATGACGGCATGATATAAAGTTTCTAACGTGGCTCTTTAACGGGTCACCCCCAGCACCCAAATGGGATATTAGGCCAGTTCTCTCCAATAAGCTGACTTGATTCATACTTTAAAAAAAAGAACTGTGTTGCTGAGTAACACCAAGGCAACCCCCGTTTTTGTTTTGTTTTTGTTTTTAAAACCCCATTGCCGCACACAGTGAGCTGAATCTGTTTCCCCCTCCTGACTGACTCACTAGCAATCTCCAATCTGCCGACTTCCAGCGACTTGCACCAGGAGTAGAAAATCACGAGCGCAAAGCCGCGAGCGGCGAAGGCCTGTAACTCAGAACAGCGCAAACGCGTGTCGGCTGAGCCTGAACTCTCAGGAAGGGCCAGAGCAGTAGGGTCACAGAGAAATCAGGGTTAGCGTTAGCGTTAGCGTTAGGCGCTGGGCTTTAACTAATGCATGCTATTCCAGGCATAATCCTGTGAATGCTCTGTGTGTGTGTGTGTGTGTGTGTGTGTGGCCTGTACGGTGCATATGTGAACTTGTTCCCAGGGCTGTTTCCTGTCCACCTACCATGGTAACAGCTGCTATTTTTCCTCCCCCCTGCCCTGCCCTGAACCACAGGAGCTATCCAACCCCCCCTCTCCTCCTCTCCCACTCTCACTCCCCCCCTCCCTCCTGCCACGCCCACCATACCCCTGCACACCCCCACACCGCTGCCACCGAAGAGACAAACTCAGCTCCAGAACGCACACTCAGAACACACACTCAGAACACACACCCAGGACACACACCCAGAACACACACTCAGAACACACACCCAGAACGCACACCCAGAACACACACCCAGAACACACACCCAGAACACACACCCAGAACACACACCCAGAACGCACACCCAGAACACACACTCAGAACACACACCCAGGACACACACCCAGAACACACACTCAGAACACACACCCAGAACGCACACCCAGGACACACACCCAGAATACTCTCTCCTCTCTCCCCGCTCTCTCTCCGCTCGCTGGTCCGTATTTTTAGCCGCATCCTGGCGCTCCAGGACAATAATGGAAACTGAATGTGAGCAGTAAGCCGACACGGGGAAACGGGAGACTGCAGCCTGGCCACAGCGCTGAGGGGAATGAGGGAAGACTCCCCAAAATAGCCTTTCTCTCTCAGCGCGGAGAGGTTTGGCGTCGACCTGTTTTCAGAGACCGTCCTCAGTGTCGTCAATTAAAACCCTCCCTCCCCTTCAAACAGTATGAATGGACTTCTCTTTTTTTGTGGTATAAGCACTGTCTTGCTCACAAAAGCCTTCACGTATGCCGAAAAAAGTATTTCAGGTAAATTTACCGGGGCGCATTGGAAACGGTAAACTTTTAAGCGAAGCACAGTAGCTGCTTCTGAACTCCGTGCACATGTGGCGCAGTCCTGGTTATTTCCCCCTTTCTCACACTTGTCTAAACACTGAGTGCCAAAATCTGAGCGCAAGTCCCACAGAGCCCGGTCCAGCGGCGTGCTCCAGCGGCGTCCGCTCCCCTTCCTGTGTGAGGAGTCGCAGAGCAGAAGCAGCCCTGGGACAGAGGGAAAGAAGCGGGGGGCGAACGGACCTTACCTCGCTCACTCTCACGGCCCTGTCGAGCTCCTGTGAAGTCAGGGTGTGAAGTCAGGGTGTGTCAGGCAGATAGAGGAAGGTTGAGCCCCCCCTTAAAAACCTGCATGAGGGCTTTTCTTCCCTGACAGACTCTGGGCAGCCCCTGGTCAGGTTTTCCAATAACAAAAACTCCTTGCCAAGTCGCTGCCCGCCCCAGGAATTTCCTGGACTCTTCTTCAGGAGTCTTTTATAATCCGGGAGATTCGATCGATGTGGCGCTGAAGACCGGGGCTTTTTGCACCACTCCGCTAGTTTGACTCTGCAGACTTTTTGGTCAGCGGCCAAATTTAGACTCAAAACACATGTGGGAAGTCAAAGAGGGCTGGGCCTGTTCTCCCCCCCCCACCCCCCCGCCTACGTATCCCCTGCCTGCCTTTTGGGGAGAGTGGAAAAAAGAGAAATCCCCTCCTCCCCTCCTCCCCTCCTCCGCTCCGTGTGTGTGTCGTCATTAATGGCCAGGGGGAGGTGGGAAGCAGGCACCGTGCTTCCTGCTACAGAGCCGTTTGACTTTGCCACACAGAATCGTTTGTTGTTGTTGTACAATAGCGGCCATTATCGCGCGCGGTCCCACAGCCTGGCATTTACTGTGGGCAGGCCGAGCAGGCCATCGTCACAAGGAGAGGCCACGGGTGGCTCCGGCAGCTTAAATTCATTTATGTTTATTAATAACTGGCCGGCACAACAGGACTCTCCTCACTAAAGAAATGACATGCGCATATAAAACGCTTCTCCAACCGTAAATCGTCACTGGCTATATTCAAACAGACAGCCAACACAAAAGCTTTCATGCCTGTGCTTATAAATGTGATGTAATGCGGCAAAAGGTCAAATGATGAAAAGACTTTCTGTTAAAATATACACACTGGTGTTATTATTTCCTGCTTACTCACCACAAAATAAGATTATGTTGACAATCATCTTGATTCAGTCAGAATTGCCAAGCCGCCATAATGAAAAATAAAGTTCAATGACAAAAAGAAAGTGGTTACCTTGGAGCAGGCTGGTGATTAAGGTATAAAACTGTTAGTGAGCTCATTAAAAGGATCTTATTTACAAAAATATTATTGCATGTCAACTCTACTGTCTATTAGCAATCCTTCAATATAATGGGCCTATAAAACATGCTTGTAAAATGCTTAAAAAATTTAAAAAATAATGCCACGACTTGGAAATAATCTATTCATGCCTGGTTTATGCAACGTCATATGCATAACTCAGTCCATGCATGTGGTTCCATAGCTGTTCAGACATATATATCACAGACACATTTTAGCAGCGATGCTTTCTGGCTCGGTCATACTGAACTGCCTTAATTAGAATTCTGAGACCGCTCTCTACTGTGCTCGTAATTAAGGAGAAGGCGTGAGAAGGATGTAAAGCCAGGTGGTGGAAAAAAGGAGTAAATCTCTTTAAAGCTCTGTTCTACTCTGCAGGTAGCGTCAGGCCAGGTATAAGCCCACATGATGTGATTTAATCCTGAGGGGCACGGAGTGATAAAAAATAAAGAATAAGAATATAGTGAGAGCAGACAGAGCCATAAACCTGGAGCAGTGATTTAAACGCTACCATCATAACGAATGCAATGGACCAGGAATGCCACATAGGCTACTGTATCTCTCTCTCTCTCACACACACACACACACGCACACGCACACACACTCACACACTTACACACAAGCCTTATACGTAATCCATTTGCTCATCTCATAAATAGCAGCAAGCCACAAAATTATAAACTGATTATAAAGTAAAGTGTTTCTGTAATACACGATTTAAAATACAATCAGTGCAATCAAAATATTCAATTGAATTCAACTAATATGTGAAAAATAACCAGATTTATTTCATATTTACACAGTTATTACAGCTTGCCAATGTAGGGATGGAACAGCTTGTCTCTATGTGATTTGGATGCGCTCTGACTCAAATAAGCAGTTTTAAGTACAAAGGGGCGGGGTTATGCTAATTAATTTCCATTGCAGTCCCCTGGTGTCAATCATGACACTCCTCCCTCATTGGCTGTGAGATCTTTAGCTCTCTGTAGCTAAGAAAAGACACTTCATTCTGAATGAATTTGAGATAGTGCTTTGTTGTGATATAGTGCTGCATTAATCATTAACATCCAAGAAAATGGAAACTTAATATTTACTTTGGGGGGGATTTCCTATTCACAAATTAAGTAATAATTTACATTGTTTGATTATCTGTTTAATCATCCTGGGGGTTTGCTGACAATATTGTGCTCTGTAATCGTGTGAACATTCCTGGGATTAATTAATTATATACACGTGGTTCTGAAAACAGTTTACATGAGAAATTTAGGCAAGAAATTTAAAGCAATTTAATGGAACTCTGAAATGAGCATTTTATGAAGTGTCCACATAAATTTTCGCATCCCAAGGCATCAAAAACTCATAATGACTACCATCTGTATCAGTCTAACCAACATAATCAGTCAAACAAAACCACATACATCTATCAGATTCCAGTGTGTATACTACACATCGAATCTGATTAACCATAAAGGTGGGTCAAAGCATGTTACGTTCCTAAATACTACTTTAAATATTATTTCATGAAATACACAATAATGATCCAAGGCTAAAACATAGCACGCACAAATCAGTGGAACCTGCTGTAGCGTATAATCATTTATTTGTTTTTTTATTGTAGACCAGTGGTCTTCGTTCCTGGTCCAGACGGCCGCAGGGTTAACACCTCAATATCAGCAACCGATTTAGACCCAAGAAACCAGGTGAGGTGAGTTAACTGTGAAACCGACTGCTTTAATTAATCCATTAAGTGCCGAGTAACGACAAAAACCAGCAAACCCTGCAGCCCACCAGGCCCAGGAATGAAGACCACTCTTGTAAACACTCTGCACGTACGTTTCCTGATTGAGCATCGCGTTACGAATCATTTATGAAATGAAACTCGGGTCTGAAGCCACAGATCATAAACAAATTAATTCATAAGTGGCTTAATTAAAATGTTTTTTAACCGAACGATGCATCTTTCATTGATTATGTTTTCTACACTTGTTGATCTTTGCTATGAAAAACATGAAGCCATAAAGCTCAGCTATCAGGACAGCTAACTTTGCCTATACAGTACTCCCCCACCCCCCCCCCCCCCCCCTCAAAGAATATTAATGAAAATAAATTAAAATCCTGAAATAAAAACACTGCAATCAGCAGGTACGGTTGAGTAAACACTGGATATTAGTATCCGCCCAGGCAATCTCACCGTTCCACCCAGGCGCTGCTCATTATTTTAAAAGCCTTTGTGTGGCTATTTATTTAAAAAATAAAAAGAAGTGGAAGAATGATGTATGTGCGCACACATGTGAAATGCAGCCCACACCTCACTTGTGCGGAGATCAGGAGGGCCCTGCAAACCAAACGGTATGAAAGATGCATGCCTTTCACTAATACGTCCGGTCGCTTTTACTCTCCTACAATATGAGCACTAAAATCTTAGACGTGCACAAAGGGGTCGTAAAATTTAGGTTCCAGTAAAAGAAATGGGATGTTGTGCTTGCCACGCACCTCAGCGAGTAAATCCAGGACCTCGTCCAATTTGGGACGTCAGTGTGACAGGTGCTGTATGTTCACAAAGAAATCGAAATCTTTTGCTCAGCCGAGGTATTCTCACCCGACGCTGCATGCACTGAGTTTATCCTGTTCTCTCCAGAGCTAGCTTACGTTACCAGCACTCAAACCACTGTGTACCTAATCTCTGACTTAGAACTGAAGGTATGGGCAGGTATGGGCGTGGTTAGAAAGTAATTAGGAAATAATAATAATACCAAAAAATAAGAAAATAAGAATAAAAGATTAAAAAACTGCTCAGAGGGTGTTGGTCTGCCAGTTTGGGGCAGTCTCATTTTTGGACCGAGCGGAAAATTGCCATGGGAGGCGCTATTTTTCATATGCAACACTAGGGCCGTGATTGACCGTTGCCATTGACGATCCCATGACACTTCATGCATCTCAAAGGGGTGTGGAGTTCCCTTCACCGGACCCACAAACCTCCACCCCAACTGCGGTTAGGCAAGCATCCCGGGACAAAATGGCTGCCGTGCTACACCCGGGACGGGAGCTGCACCGGGACGGAGCTGCACGTTAGTTATGGGGGCTGCGATTCCACCCCCCCCGACGCCCGCCGCTGTGAGATACCGTCAGATCCGGAGATGAAGCGAGCCGGCGAACAGGCGGCGAGGAATTTAGCATTTAAATGAAATAACACGCGACCTTTTTACTTCTCTTCGCTTTACACAAAAACAACAGAACAGACAAAGACGAGCCGCCTCCAGTCACTTAGAGAGAGACGGAGAACAGAGAGGAGAAATCCTTCACATGTTTATCACCTTCATAATATTTAAATTCAGTGTTTGTTTGGAAGCAGTCAGTCTAGATGCAGGCTCTCTTTTTTTTGGGGGGGGGGGGGGGGTGCGAAAAGGAAGATGTTGAGACTGGAATTGAAGAAGACAAGTTGCATAAGGAGCTGTGGGGGAAGAATACTCAATGTGTTCTGCCGAGATAGCTTTCTTATTAACCATAATGGGAACTGTTCTTTTTCATTATCCTGCCAATACTGAGAAGGGGGGGCGGGGGGGGCGGTGGTTGGGGGGAAGGGGGGGGGGCAGGGGGTCCTACTTTTTAGCGTTTGCCTTGTTGCTGGAAGGTACCATGCAGCCTTTTAAATTAGAGGAGAGGAACCTGAAAGCCGCTCCCCACGACTAATGAAATTAACATTTGTCAGTCAGAGGTGCGACACGCCAGCCTCCCGTGGCTTAGAGGAATGCGTGGCTCGCCCCCCCCCCCCCCCCACCCCCCCTTCTCAGGGAGGAGCCGATAACATTCCGGAGGAAAACGAACGGGCCGGACGATGGCGACGGCACCAGGAGACTCCACTGCGCCGGTGTGTAAACAACCCAATAGAAGGACACAAACGAAGAAAAAGAAAGAAAAAAAAACGCACGGAAACAGGGCCCAGTTTTCATTCATCAAAAAGAGACATAAAATGTTCTTTCACTTCACAGCACTGTTAGATGCTCAGCGAATCATGAACAGGGCCTCAGCTTGAACCCCGGCAGTTGTACTGTGGGATGGACTGCGTTATTAATTCATGAATGAACAAAATGCCACATGCTGAACAACAGTCACACCTGCAGTTGCCATTTGTTAACTCAAGTGTATTCATTTATAAAGTCAACAAATATCCTAAAGCTTCATGTATGAAGGTCCTTTGGAGGCCCTTTGCACCCTTGCCAAGGAATCAAAATCTGAAAACTTGGTTCCCTGTGCCAGTCATCTCGAGACATTGAAAAGCACTTCAAGAGGAAACTGGACAATAAAACGTAAAAACAGAGGACTGGTTCATACAATAATTTCACAACCTGAATGCTTGAAAGACTCCAAAAGGTCTGTTCAAAAGTGACTTCAAATCTCAAAGGCACATTTTGTGCACTGCAGAGCAGAGCACTTCAACAGATCAAAAAAAAAGTGTCAAAAGTTTAATTGGAAGACTGTCATAGATTTAAAACCAAATATACTGTTGAATAAAAATGCTTTCCTTCATTTGACACAGAGAAAGGACACACCTGTTCATGAGTTAAGAATGAATGATAATGAGATCAAAGAACCACCATAAATGAGAAGACATAAAAGTATAAAAGGTACAACAACCAAAATAAAACGAGCTAGAATGACTCATGTAGACCGAAACAAGGTCAAATTCTTGAACTGTACAACAACAGCAACAAAAAAAGGCCGAATTCCCTCTCGGCAGGTTGAGAGCTGAGAGTGGGGGCGGGGGGGAGGATAAGGGGGTGGGGGAGAGGATGAAAGAGACAGCAGACAGTCTAACTCTCCCTTGGCGGATGAACCCAAACTGTCAACAGCGGGGCAGCAGCTCACGGGCTGATGAGATGGCGGTTGATGCCATGACCGTTACTCTAACACACCCCCCACCCCCCTGCCCCCCTCCAGGCTATGGGGTAAGCCCCCACGAGGGACTGCCAATCACAGATGGCTCAACGGTAAATGTAAAGGTAATGGTAAATGTAAAGGTAAATGTAAATGCAAAGCTAAAGGTAAATGTAATGGTAAATGTGATGGTAAATGTAATGGTGCTCTGGCTTTGTACTGTACTGTACCTCCATTGCATGGAGCGGTAATTGCTCCAAAGAACATCTTCACCATCCATTTTATGTGGGTGGACAGCCTTATTACTGATAAGATACACCCAAGAAATGTCTACTAACGTGGATCAATACAGTCCAAGTTCATTGATTAATCTGTAGACATAAACTGCAGCATCAAATGTACTATTCAGTGCTGACTGTCTGGAGTGTTATTTAACCCTCTGTTAGACAGTCACAACAGCAGCATAAAAACAGCACAAAAACACTGTAAAAACAGCGCAACAGCAGCACAACATTGTTACAACAGCGCTTTGCTATTACAGTGACAATAGCAAAAAAAAAACAGCATAACAACAGTGAAACAACAATGTAGCCTAACGCCAGCGTAAAACAGCACAATGACAGCATTGTGTGCAGCAATTAAACATGAAACATACTGCGTTTTAAAATTAATTCTTGGTTATTTGGAGCTGTTAATGCGCTGTGCAGACTCTGTTGTCTGTAACTGTGTAGTTACTCTGATTCTGCACCACTATTGTGGCTGTACATGTCATCATGTTTTTTAATTCACAGGCTGTTGCTGAACATATAGCCTAGAACAGGGGTGAGGAACTCAATCATACTGAGGGCCACGTACGGAACTGTGAATCAAATCAAGGGGCAGGCATGTAGCACTATTATCAATATGATTTTTATTATTATTATTATGGAAACAAACATGCTCAGCAGCATTTTTAGTATGTCCTATATAACACCCCGCTCCAGCGTAGGAGCTCCGCTATCTGTGCTGCTTCACAACCAGACCGGGGGTGAGATTACCATCATAGACCGGGGAGGAATAAATAATAACAGTGAATAAAATAATAAAATCCTTATAAGATAAGACTTTATTGAACACCATGGGGTAACTTCAACTCTGCATTCAAGTCAGTTAGTTAGTTAGACCTAAACCTAGTTAGTTGAAGCTGGTTAGTCCTAGTTACTTAGGAACAGTGGGCAGCCACAGTGCAGCGCCCAGGGACCAACTACAGTTCTGAGACCAGTGCCTTGGTCAAGGGCACCTGCAGGAGTGTACCTAACCTGACATGCATGTCTTTTAGTGGGGGAGGAAACCAGAGTACCTGGAGCAAACCCACATGAACACGAGGAGAACATGCAAATGCCACGCAGAGAGAAACCAGCCAGCCGGGACTTGAACCCGTAACCTCCTGGCAAGTCAACAGTGCTAACCACTGCACCACCGTGCTGCCACACAGTACGTGACGGACGGACTCTGTCTTTCAGTTTGCCACCCGTGCCCTAGGAGACGCCTCCACTCCAAAAAGAAAACTTCGGCTGAAGTCAGGTGAATATGAAGGGCAACCGTGACATAGCAGGATAACAAGGGCACGCTGGGCATTGCGCAAGGCTAGACCTTGCGCAATGGCTCGCTGCATCACAGGACTCTGACTGAGCGTGTTAGGCCGCATGCCGCATGCATCTCCCAATGTCACATGCAGCATGCGTCTCCCTCTGTCCACTGCTGCACGCTCCTCTGCATTCTTGGCACGTCCTCAGCCCTGCCTCACTCGTCTTCACACTTATTATGAGATAATAAGGCCCTCCCTCTCGCTCCTGCACTTCCTGCGACGCCTGCATGCACTTCTCCACCGGCTGCAGCTGCAGCTGCGGCCCAATCCCAACACCTCCTCACCCATCTCTCGAAATTATTCATCCGCAAATGTGACCTGTTTTATAAGCAGGCTCGTAAGGACTTGCGATATTTATCGGCAAATAAAATGCCCAAATTCACACACACACGCGCATGCACACGCGCACACACACACACACACAAACACACACACATGTACACTCACACACACGCACACACAAACACATGCACACTAACACACACGCACACACACACACACACACACACACACACGCACACATACACGCACACATACACGCGCATTCCCACGCACACACAAACACATGCACACTATCACACACGCGCACACACACGCGTGCGCATGCACACGCACACACACAAACACACACGCACACACACGCACACACACACACACGCACACACACAAACACACACATGAAATGAAAGTTGAATAAATACATGGCCCATCAATAGAGTAGTATTCTGTAATTACTGTTACCAAGTTGGGAAGAAACAGTTAATTGTCCCTTTGGCGCTAGTTTTCTGAATGGGAAATGAGAACTGTTACGACCAAAACCTTAAAATTGATGTTAGCCCTGACGTTTAATTGGTTTGCCTTACAGCGGTTGGGATGTGCTGTGAGCAGAGAAGACTCTAAACCTGGCAGGAGGACATTCCCGTGTCTCAGAGCCTTTGAATAGCCAGAAAGGTATTAAAGGGAAATAAAGTCAGTCTGGGCTGGAGTGTAATGGGGTGTCAGATGGCCCCAGAGGGCACTTCCTGCCAAAGCCGCTGTTCTTAGAGCAGACTGGCCCCTCCCAGCCCCTCCCAACCCCCCCAGCACCTCCCAGCACCTCCCAGCCCCTCCCAGCCCCGCCAGATAAAACTCTCGCCGGGCTGGGAGCCCAAATGGAGAGGTGTGAAATTGGGCCTGGAGTTGATCAGGGGAAGGAGGGTTCAAGCAGAGCGCTCCCCCCCCCCCCCCACCCAAACTCCTCTGGACGGGAACAGGAGCATTCCGGATGATTCGCATGCCAGGGTGCGCCTTTCCCAAATTTAGCAGAGGACACTGCTGGCTTAGGAGGGGAACGCAGTTACGATCGGGCGTTTTTCCAAATTCAGCGGAGATAGAAAAGGAGATGACAAGTCATTCAAAAAAAATAAATAAATAAAAAAATAAATAAATAAATAACAAGTTTCCCAGTGTGCTGCTGGGAGCTCTCAGGACTGATGACAGGAAAAGAATCAGAAAGTAGCAGATTTGCCACACATTTTGGAGAGCTTGCTGTGCTTTAAGATAATTACCCTGAAAGGTCTTTAAATATACATAATTTAATGACAACTTATAATATTTTTGTCTACCCAAACTGACATGATGACAGGTTTTTTGTTTTAACCTGTAATTGACTTCAGATTTCCTGACCCAAAGCGGATATGTTATTGCCGTGTTCTCGTACATTTTCTTGCTAGCTTATATCAGTCAGAATGGCACGTAGTGGTGATTTGGCCCAGCATACGTTCAGCGCAACTAAAGTACAGTAGCTTCCATCTGAACCCCAAACAGAGGAGAAGACAGGAAATCTTGCTGCGCCACTTGAATGGCATCATAACACGTCCTTCATCAAACAGTGCTGTTTGTGTTCAAATCTGCCTGAAGACTGATTGGCCTGTTTAGTCTTTAAAAACAGGGAAGTGTACTCTTTCCAGTAAGTAAATGGACTGCATTTATATAGCGCTTTTATCCAAAGCGCTTTACAATTGATGCCTCTCATTCACACACCAACGGCAAAAGGCTGCCATCAAGGTACCAATCAGCTCGTTGGGAGCAAATATGGGGTAGGTCTCTTGCTCAGGGACGCTTTGACACGCCCAGGGCGGGGGATCGAAACGGCAACCCTCCGACTACCAGACAACCGCTCTTACCTCCTGAGCTATGGCGCCCCAATGTAATGGAGCTGATTTTTCCCCCCCCCCACTCAACAGTTTGCAATTCATGTGTTTAATTATATTCCTTCGGCTTGACGTGTGTTTATTTTTCAGACAAAAGCTTCATTAGAGGATCCTTTGACTTTCTCATTTACAGAAATAAAAAACACACTATATTCTCTTCATGACAACTTAGAAACGCAGAAGCCCCTGTGGCAAAGGAAAACAAGGCGTGAACTCAGCTTCAGGAGAGATGACAGGAACAGCGTGATGTGTGAATCCAATTACCTGCGGATATCAGCGCTCATTTCTCCACCTGGAAATTAAGGCTCTATCGAGCTCTGCTCTTTGGGCCTGTCGTCCTGCTGAAGGTACCGTGATCATCTTATTTCACCTGCGATCAGCTGCCAGTGACACTGAAAGTACCGTCGGCACTGAAAGAAGGAACAAGTCTATGTAACACGGCACGCGACACGGAAGGTGTACAAGGGCAATACTGTATGCACACGCTCAGAAAAAAAAGGTCAGAGAAAGGGCCTAAAAAGGTACAAACGCTTGCCACTGGGGCAGTACACTATAGACACATACAAACTGTACCCCTAGCTTTGTGTTTAATAATTCATTTCTACTTTTTCTGCTTGTAAAAGTTACTTGTTAGTACCCAAACTACTGTATTGTACCTTTCAGGGTATGGATCTGGGCCTGTTCTGGGCCTGTTCTGGGCCTGTTCTGGGCTGGATCTGGGCCTGTTCTGGGCCTGTTCTGGGCCTGTTCTGGGCCGGATCTGGGCCTGTTCTGGGCCCTAAGTCAGCGCTGCCGGGCCCAAGTCAGCGCAGATCTGGCCCGGAGTCTCTGGCTATGAGAAGGGCACAGAGGGACGGATAAAAGCTCGTTCTGTGAGGTATTTCTCTGCGGAGAGGTCACGGGGAGGTCAGCCGCACCCAGCTGGACCAGGCTGCATTCCGCCACACGCCAGCGCGCCTCACCCCCACACACCCCACACACACCTCACACCTCACCCGCCCCCCCTCCCCCGCCCCTCACCCCCCACCCTTGAGACTGTGTCAAAGAATTACAGGCTACATCCTCTGAGGTACCTCAGGATTTAAAATAAGGAAAAAAGAAAATCTGGCCTCAAAACGAGCACAGTGTTCAGAGACACGGGACGCGAATGAGAGGTCAACCCCACCCCCCCTCACCCCCCCCCCCCCCCACCCCTCATACCCCCCCCACCCCCCACACCAGCAGGTCTCTGGAGTGGATATAATCGAGGCATGTGCAAGGCAGCTTTGAATTATGGGTAAACTGTTGGACCCAGCTGTCAGATGTGACTGGAGGCAACAACGTCGATGAAACGTAAAGCTCACACAGTTTAACATGCTGCACAGTGCATCTTAAAAACATTCAGTCATTTCCCTAAAACTCTAACTGTTATTGGCAAAATGCAAAGCACTGATTATTTTTTATTTTTCAGAGGCACTATATATGTTATTTTGTTTATTTGTGAATACAGCCTTTATGGTTATAAACTCCTGGCAGTGTACATAATGAAGCTTACACTGTCACCAGACTGCTTTACAGAGTATCTACAGGTCTTAATATTGCGCTGCACAGTCATAAGCACTGTTGCTATTTCTAGTGAGATTGCTCTGGCACCTCAAGTCTCCAGGGGCTTGAGTCAAACACAGGTTTTTATTACTTTTAATTTAAATAATTTAAAATGTGCTGGTGTTATGGAGGGCTTGATACAGCACCAGAAATATTTCACGTGAAACCCTGCGCACCGTTCTCACACGATGGCATAGATTCAATCTAGCCACAGCGCGCTCTGTCCTCAACTTGACCCGAATTTCAATAACAAAATTACGCCAGGATTCTTCTCATTCATTACTTATGCGGCATTATGAGTCGGAGGGTCAATAAACAAAATGAGAAACGTCCCGTAAGCAGCAAAAGATGTAAAAAGGTACTTAATTAATTGCTCAAAACATTAAAGTCATTAGTATATCCAGCCACTGATTTATCAAACGCATTTAATCCTGTACACAATTCAGGCACTTGCCCAATGTTAAAATGAAAATGACTTTGGCCTTGTAATGGATCATAGTGTTTCATTCTGTAATAATACTGTAAGAAGGTACACTGTTAAATTAGTGGGAATGCCATCCGCCAAGATATACCTTCACTTTATAGGGTTTCTTTTTTTATTTAAACGACAACAATAAGCACAAATTCCTTCCTCACAAACTCATCTCAGCGTGCGAGCGCTGCTGGAGCTGGCGGTCTCTCCCGCCAGGGCTGTGCCAAATCTGCACTGCAGGCGTCTGCTGGAGGATTCATTAGCCATTTTTCTTTCTTTTTTCTTCCGGCCGTTTTTCTTTCTTTTTTTTACCGGCTGTTTTTCTTTTTTTTTTTTTTTTTTACAGGCTTTTTCTTTCTTTTTTTTACCAGCTGTTTTTTTTCTTTTTTTTACCGGCTGTTTTTCTTTCTTTTTTTTTACCGGCTGTTTATTTTTCTTTTTTTTTACCGGCTGTTTTTCTTCCTTCCTTTTACCAGCCGGTCCTGGTGTTGACCGACCGCCACGCGGCCAAACAGCCAGTCGGCAAATGCCAGCGGGGCCGAGGTGCAGCCGACGTGCTCTGCCTGTTTGCTCATCGACTTCCTGACCTTCTGATCTCACACAAACGAACAAACTGAGTCTGGATACGCTTTTATAAGTCACATGATCCACAGCGGTGCAGTGAGTAGCACTGTCGCCTCACGGCAAGGGGGCATCGAGTTCGAATCCCGATTTGTGTGCCCTGCAATTGACTGGTGAACTTTCCAGGATGTATTCCTGCCTATCATCCACAACCCCCCCCCCCCACCCCCCCCCACCCCCCCCCAAACCCTTACCATCCATTGGGTGAATGGACAACTGGTGGACTGATCCTCATTGCCTTCATTTAATTACCAATTATATCATCACAAATATTCCAGACATACTGTACAATTATTAATTTTCCACACCATAGAGAAATCTACAATACCCAATATCATCTTCACAGAGCAGCCATTAACCAGGAAACAGACAAACTTATCATATTGGATATGAAGTACAAGTCTACCCACATGTGATATTATTTTAGCCAAAAGAACACAATATTTATCTCTGCTGAAAACTAATAGCCATGTTTTAATACTGTTGTTTTTAAAGGTGGGTAATCTCTGTGGATGGTTGCTTTATATTTGCATAAAACATTTTCTTTCATTACAAATTAAAATATTCTGTAGACTATAAGGTAGTCTGGACATAATTCATCCTCTTTAACCAAAAAGACGTTGCTGTAGCTAGCTACAAAGCCCAATCTCGCGTCTCATTCGTACAGCTACGTGGTTAGACACTGTATCATTCAAACAGCTGGCCAGTTAACTTGCTATCTTCAGCGCAGAGGAGTTTAAACAAAGCTGCTGAACTACACCTAGCCCAGGGATCTCACACTCAAATCCCAGAGGGCTGCTGTGTCTGCCGATGTGTGATGTGTTCCTGCACGTAAGTTTAATTTTAAAGTCCCTGATTGGCTAAAGAGTCTGAATGCCTTGTTTTCAAGGCCTAAATTGGCTGTTGATTGAGAAAAAAGTTTGAGACCTCTGCGCTAGCCAAATGTACCTATATGCCATTACTAATAAGCTACCTTCTTAATGATCGAGAATGCTAAACTCAGGTACTCTATCTATAAAAAATCTCTCTAGCTTTCTACCCCTTGCACTTATGCGGTGTTTAAAAATTAAAATAGAGAGCTTCTGGCTATCAGCATCGATGTCTACATCAGCAGCCATCGACCATCACATCTTCAGAGCACAACAAATGCTCTTTGTCCTCCGGACCTCCGCGCTGTGCGCTTATTTTATTATTATCATTACATTAGCAGATCCATATTCTCAATCAGCTCGTTCTCAATCGCGTGTGCGAACGCCAGCGCTGTCCCTGCCCCTTTCCCTGCTCAGAGATCAGGGAGACGGATCACAAATGACATCACAATCTGAGTTCACAAACCCACTGCCCACTGCTGCTGAAGAACAATGCAGTACAGTCCCACTGAAGCCCACAGTCTCCAACACCCAACGGTGCTGATCTTTGGAACGCAGTTAAAAACCATTTTACAGATTTGGCGAAGGTTATGATTAGCTGTAGAAACAAATACTAATCAGTACCAACCGGTAAATTTATACATGCATTTCTCTGTGTTTCCCCAACTTTAAAATAACAGCTTTAAGACTTTTTTTTTTAGTGTCCCCATGCAAATTTAACAGTGATCTTACACAGAAGTGATCTGGTGCTGGTGCGTATGATACACAGATAATTAGCTCATTGATCCAGGGTAATTGCACGAAGCAAAAACCTGCATATGCTGGCACTCCAGAATAAAAGTAATTGGTCCTCACTTACTTAACCCTTTAAGCATTGAGATCACAAACATGTGATTAGAATGTTCTTAATTAGATTTATTTGACAGGGACAATGCACTTTGAGAACATTTCTTATAAAGCCCCAGAGTTAGGCCAGAGAGGCTAATTTTCATTTGTTGTCTCTGGGGTACATACAGTGTTTTTTTTTTTTTTTTTTGCTGTGGAAGGAAACTGGAGCACCACAGAGGAAACGTACAGGCTAACACGTGGAGAACATGCGCCGCAGGCAGAACCCGAAACCCAGAACCTCCTCCGTGCAAAAGCAACAGGGCTCACTGTCGCCATCGCCAACTTAGCGGAACATTCCGACGCAGAAGCAACAGCCGCTGCTGGTGACTGCGCGCAGCCGAGTTCTAGAACTCTGGACTCGGAATGTGGAGTGAAGCATTCCAAAAAGAACCTGCTCTTCAGAGGGATGGATTCACAGTCCGTAGGGGAAGCTACGTCAGGCGGGAAGCGAGGTCAGACAGGAAGCTACGTCAGGAAGGAAGCGAGGTCACTTCCAGTAACGTGATTGGCCGGTGATGGCCGGTAATCTCCCCGCAGTGGGGGGGGGGGGGGGGGGGGGGGGGGGGGGGGGGGGGGGGGGGGGGGGGGGGGGGGGGGGGGGGGGGGGGGGGGGGGGGGGGGGGGGGACCCAACGCTGATTTATAAGCTGTGAAAGCGTCGCAGAGCCGTCCCTGAATAAAGCGCAGCTGCTGGAAACGAAAAGCAATCGCAACACAATACCTGCTCCTTTCCGTTTCGTTTTCCACACACCTCCGCCCGGCTCTGTCACCCTGGAGAGATGGCTTCCCCGTACTCTAAATTGATCTCAATACGAAGCTCTCTTTATAGTCCGCTGAGTTTTTGGCACAGGGTCAAGTAATAGCGTACTTTTTCACAAATACTTTCATTTATGTAACTGAAGAGAGAGAGCAATTCAGCCGCAGGTTTTGGTTTCCACTACCGCAGCATTGTGTCTGTGAAACTGTGAGTGTTCTACCTGTCATCCAGCTCTCCTCTGTACCACAGCCTTCTCCAGGACTGCAATTTAATCACATTTTTTGTAACCTCTGGAAACCTCCCATTGTAAAGAGCTGAGAGACAACTCGTTTGTAAAGGATGCTATAGTAAAATAAAGATGTGGATGATTGTATTCCATCTGTAGTCCATCTGTCTAATCCGCCTACTCCTTGTCAGGGTTGCGGGAGGTGCTGGAGCCTATCCCAGCATGCATTGGGCGAGAGGAAGGAATACACCCTGGACAGCTCGCCTGTCCATCACAGGGTACACAAACCATTCACTCACACACTCATACCTATCGGCAATATCGACTCTCCAATTAGCCTTCCTGCATGTCTCTGGACTGTGGGAGGAAACCCGGAGGAAACCCGGAGGAAACCCATGCGGACACGGGGAGAGCATGCAGACTCCACACAGAAAGGGCCCGGCTCCTTCTTGCTGTCAGGCCACAGTGCTACCCACTGCACGCGTACGACTGTGACACAAAAATGAACTCGTTTCAAGGAAGATTTTATCATTTATAATCAGTTAATTACTGAATGGAACACAGAGAGGAAATGACACTGAGGGAGAGTGAAATAGCTGGAGTGACACTGGGGGAGAGTGAAAAGGCTGGAGTGGCACTGGGGGAGAGTGAAATATCTGGAGTGACACTGGGGAAGAGTGTAAGGCCTGGAGTGACACTGGGGGAGAGTGTAAGGCCTGGAGTGACACTGGGGGAGAGTGTAACGCCTGGAGTGACACTGGGGGAGAGTGTAACTCCTGGAGTGACACTGGGGGAGAGTGTAAGGCCTGGAGTGACACTGGGGGAGAGTGAAATTGCTGGAGTGACACTGGGGGAGAGTGAAACTCCTGGAGTGACACTGGGGGAGAGTGTAAGGCCTGGAGTGACACTGGGGGAGAGTGAAATAGCTGGAGTGACACTGGGGAGAGTGAAATAGCTGGAGTGACACTGGGGGAGAGTGTAAGGCCTGGAGTGACACTGGGGGAGAGTGAAATTGCTGGAGTGACACTGGGGGAGAGTGAAACTCCTGGAGTGACACTGGGGGGAGAGTGTAAGGCCTGGAGTGACACTGGGGGAGAGTGAAATAGCTGGAGTGACACTGGGGGGGAGAGTGAAATAGCTGGAGTGACACTGGGGGAGAGTGTAAGGCCTGGAGTGACACTGGGGGAGAGTGAAATAGCTGGAGTGACACTGGGGGAGAGTGAAATTGCTGGAGTGACACTGGGGGAGAGTGAAACTCCTGGAGTGACACTGGGGGAGAGTGAAAAGGCCTGGAGTGACACTGGGGGAGAGTGAAAAGTAGCTGGAGTGACACTGGGGGAGAGTGTAAGGCCTGGAGTGACACTGGGGGAGAGTGAAATAGCTGGAGTGACACTGGGGAGAGTGTAAGGCCTGGAGTGACACTGGGGGAGAGTGAAATAGCTGGAGTGACACTGGGGGAGAGTGAAATAGCTGTAGTGACACTGGGGAGAGTGAAATAGCTGGAGTGACACTGGGGGAGAGTGAAAAGGCCTGGAGTGACACTGGGGGAGAGTGAAAAGGCTGGAGTGACACTGGGGGAGAGTGAAATAGCTGTAGTGACACTGGGGGAGAGTGAAATAGCTGGAGTGACACTGGGGGAGAGTGAAATAGCTGTAGTGACACTGGGGAGAGTGAAATAGCTGGAGTGACACTGGGGGAGAGTGAAATAGCTGGAGTGACACTGGGGGAGAGTGAAATAGCTGGAGTGACACTGGGGGAGAGTGAAAAGGCTGGAGTGACACTGGGGGAGAGTGAAATAGCTGGAGTGACACTGGGGGAGAGTGTAAGGCCTGGAGTGACACTGGGGGAGAGTGAAATAGCTGGAGTGACACTGAGGGAGAGTGTAAGGCCTGGAGTGACACTGGGGGAGAGTGAAATAGCTGGAGTGACACTGGGGGAGAGTGAAATAGCTGGAGTGACACTGGGGAGAGTGAAATAGCTGGAGTGACACTGGGGGAGAGTGAAATAGCTGGAGTGACACTGGGGGAGAGTGTAAGGCCTGGAGTGACACTGGGGGAGAGTGTAAGGCCTGGAGTGACACTGGGGGAGAGTGAAATAGCTGGAGTGACACTGGGGGAGAGTGAAATAGCTGGAGTGACACTGGGGGAGAGTGAAATAGCTGGAGTGACACTGAGGAGAGTGTAAGGCCTGGAGTGACACTGGGGGAGAGTGTAAAGGCTGGAGTGACACTGGGGGAGAGTGAAATAGCTGGAGTGACACTGGGGGAGAGTGTAAGGCCTGGAGTGACACTGGGGGAGAGTGTAAAGGCTGGAGTGACACTGGGGAGAGTGAAATAGCTGGAGTGACACTGGGGGAGAGTGTAAGGCCTGGAGTGACACTGGGGGAGAGTGTAACGCCTGGAGTGACACTGGGGAGAGTGAAATAGCTGGAGTGACACTGGGGGAGAGTGTAACGCCTGGAGTGACACTGGGGGAGAGTGTAAGGCCTGGAGTGACACTGGGGGAGAGTGTAATAGCTGGAGTGACACTGGGGGAGAGTGTAACGCCTGGAGTGACACTGGGGGAGAGTGTAAGGCCTGGAGTGACACTGGGGAGAGTGAAATAGCTGGAGTGACACTGGGGGAGAGTGAAACAGCTGGAGTGACACTGGGGGAGAGTGTAAAGGCTGGAGTGACACTGGGGGAGAGTGAAATAGCTGGAGTGGCACTGGGGGAGAGTGAAAAGGCTGGAGTGACACTGAGGGAGAGTGAAAAGGCTGGATTGACACTGGGGGAGAGTGAAAAGGCTGGATGGACACTGGGGGAGAGTGAAATATCTGGAGTGGCACTGGGGGAGAGTGAAATAGCTGGAGTGGCACTGGGGGAGAGTGTAAGGCCTGGAGTGACACTGGGGGAGAGTGTAACGCCTGGAGTGGCACTGGGGGAGAGTGTAACGCCTGGAGTGGCACTGGGGGAGAGTGAAATAGCTGGAGTGACACTGGGGAGAGTGTAAGGCCTGGAGTGACGTGGCGGTGGCCAGTCTGAGGGCCTCAGTAACACACAGCCCTGCTGTGACTCATCTCACACACCCCACTGCCCCACACAGGGTCTCACACGGACTCATTAATGCCATTTTAACTGCAGTCCTCAAATATCTGCTAAAATATTTACCCCAAGGGACATTTTTTAGTTTTATAAACACCAGAAAGTGTTTATGTTTCCTGACACCCTGCATGAGTTGACAACCAATAATTTGTGTTTCTTATCACAATCCATTACCATTTCTTCTTTTTTTTGCATTTGAAACACGAACACACACTCTAGTATTTTATTTTCATGGATAGTCACAACTCACAGCGGCATATCTCCTAAGACCAAGGGCACACAAAAAAAGACATAAACAAAAAAGATCTAAAAAGTCACAAAAGTTTTTCCAGGACTTCTACTCTATTTAGTCGGCTAGTTAGGCAAACTCAGACATGTAGTACTCAGGAAAGTACTTTACCCAACTAACCAATTACACAACACCTTTAAACACAATTTTAGCTATTAGCTATTTCCTTTAAAATCATGAAACCTCAACTTATAGCTTAGTCAAATGTTTTTTTTGCATTATTTAGTAAGCAGCTAAAGCAATTTAAGGAAACAGGACTCATGTGTAAGCAAATCCACGCTTTCGAAGAAAGCTGTTTAAGAGCAGAACGCAGTCCTTGACCACACGGTAAGAAAGTTCTCGCGGCTCGTGTCTTTGCAGGCAGTGGGTAAGGTAAACAGATCCACCTGTAGGATGTGCATGTAGTCCTAGGTCAATGTCGCTGTATGGCAGGGGTGGCCAGGGTGGCTGGGGTGTGGGGGGTGGGTGGGTGGGGAGGTTAAGCTAGGATGATTTCAAGGCCCTTGACTGACAGGGGCCCAACATGAAATATTTTGATGGGGTCCCAAATCCCTGGTGAGGCCCCTGTCTGTAGTGCAGAGGCCTTGTTGGGGCCCCTGTCTGTGGTGCAGAGGCCTTGTTGGGGCCCCTGTCTGTGGTGCAGAGGCCTTGTTGGGGCCCCTGTCTGTGGTGCAGAGGCTCTGTTTCGATGATGAAAGTGTCAGGCTTACTCCGGCCTCTCAGAAATTCAGAGGAAAACGACGTCGAAAAATCACCTCAGGACGGCGACAGATGGCGGTTCTGCCCTGACAGCGCCAGGCCAGTGCCCCGGGACACCCCAGGAGGGCCCCACTCTGTTTTCGGGGGCCCGCTGATAAACCTCCGTTCGGCTGGGGAACGGTAAATCCTCCCGCTTTCACACCGCACGGAAATGCTAAACCTGGCGAGGGAAGGGGACGCGGGGGCGCGAAGATGAGTCACACCTCGAAATAAAGGCCAACGAGGCAGTTAATCTGCGGCCTGCGTCCCGGCCAGAGACGTCCGCCTGTGTGCCCGGGAGCGTCGCGCGGGCTCCGGCTGTGAAGGACAGAAGAGACGCTCTTCTCCCCCAAACGGCCTCGGCTGTGAAGGACAGAAGAGACGCTCTTCTCCCCCAAACGGCTTCGGCTGTGAAGGACAGAAGAGACGCTCTTCTCCCCCAAACGGCTTCGGCTGTGAAGGACAGAAGAGACGCTCCTCTCCCCCAAACGGCCTCGGCTGTGAAGGACAGAAGAGACGCTCCTCTCCCCCAAACGGCTTCGGCTGTGAAGGACAGAAGAGACGCTCCTCTCCCCCAAACGGCCGTAAACTTCTTTATCGCGTGGCGACCATTTTGATTCGTTTCATTTTGAATTAAACGCGGCGCGTCTCCACGGAGGCGAGCGAAGGGGAGAAAAAGGGGAGGGGAGCTTAAGGCCTCGTCGTCCGACCACGGCCACAGCACAGGCCCCGCCCAGTCTGCGCGTGAGAACGCCAAACGTCCCGGGACAGAAGGATTTAAACGAGGGCAAGGAGGGGGGGGCATTCTACCACACGCTCCTCCATTGGCTTCACCTGTGAAACTACAGCCGTTAAAACACCGCTGTCATGGGCGATTTTACAGGAAGCTGACTGGAGGGTCTAGCAGGCTGGAATAGGCACAGAGCTCGTGGGTAAAATATAAGAGTAAAGCAGGCAATGTAACATTTAATAAGAGGTCTCATTGACACCAGTTACATGAATAAATCGATTAATGAAGACAAGAAAAAGCATTTAAGCTGAGTAAATGGGGTGTGGGATGACAAATATATACAAAATAATTAGCACAAGCTCATTTCTAGTGCCTGATTGTGTTTCTGATTGAGTTTAACGCATTTTAACGGACTCCATGCGTGGCTGCATGCAGATGGGGGCCAGCTGCAGCTGTAAAATGCGGGCATGCGGCATGCGGCATGCGGCGGACGTGGCTGCAGGGCTGCAGCTCGCCCTGCGATTTCGGGCGGCCTCATTAACCGCTCCTGCAGGAGCTCGGAGCTCCAGCCCTTCACCTTCTCAGACTGGACCTGACAGCCAGAGCTGCTCTGCCCTCAGACAGATCAGAAAACACTCAGAAACACTCCCATACCCTCAAATGTCAGAGCCTAGCAGTGTGCGTGTGTGTGTGTGTGTGTGTGCGTGTGTGTGTGTGTGTGTGTATCTGTGTGTGTGTGCATGAGTGTGCTTGGGTGTGTGAGAGAGAGAGAGAGAGAGAGAGAGAGAGAGAAAGTGACTGAGAGAAAGCAAGAGAATGAGAGAAAAAGAGAGAGACTGTGTGTCTGTGTGTGTGAGACAGAGAGAGAATGAGAGAGTGAAAGAGAAAGACTGTGTATTTGCGTGTCTGTGTGTGTGCGCGCACGTGTGCATTCAGTACGTGAAAGAGTCACACGTCTTCTGTGCCACAGCATCTTCCTCCACCGTTTGCATAGCTGCATTGTGGCTCTCTCGTTGGGAAAGGGCAAAGGAGCGTCCAGGGGAACATTCAGGGGAGTGGCCAGAGGAACGTCCGCATTTTCCAGGACCCAGCCTGAGACCGTCCGGTTACGGCCCGGAAAAGGTCAGAGAGATACGGGCTCCCTCTCAGCTGCTACCCCTGAGCCCTCACCGCTCCACAGGTGGACCTGCGGCGGAGGAGATAAAGCTTCTGCGCTTTTAATACGGAGGGTTGCGGGCTCAAATCTCAAGTGTGGGCGAATCCAGAATGGCGCAAAAAGGAAGTGCATCCGATGCTTTCGCGCCCGGCTCCAACTGTCAAAGTGCCCCCATGTGACCCAATCAACAAAAGGGCACCATCTGAGGGAATGTTGCATATGGCCAGCAGGGGGCGTCCCTGTAGGTTTTTCTCATAACGGGAAGGTGGGATAGGGGATGCTTCTTGGGTTTAAAACATGGGAAAGCGAACTGAAAAGGAAAAAAAATAAATACAGAGCTAGCTCTAATATATCGGTGGCCCTAAAGAAGACGTAACCAAGGGCAACCGGTTGCCAACTGGTGGGGGGGGGGGGGCCTCGTCCATGAGCACAGACTGGAGAACTGGCGAAAGAACATTATCACCAAAAAACACCTATTCACATCCTCAAAAATCTGCACGACTACAATGTCATTCTAACAAAAAAAAAAAAAAACATTCAAAAAACAATTTGAAGCCGACTTGCGCCGCCCCCCGGTGGCTGTGACCCCACACGACCGCTGGGCCGTTTGCGCCGGCAGCCGGCTGCGAATAAACATAAAAGTAAATACAAAAAAAACAAAGAAACCTAAACTGCACAACAGCGCGACGGGGCGCCTCGCCCCACTGAGGGGAAGGGGCCATTTCGTCCATAATAGTTTCGCGATTTGTCATCGACTTTGGAGATCAGTGGCCGCCCATGGGGGGGGGGGGGGGGGGGGGGGGGGGGGGGGGGGGGGGGGGGTGACAGGCGGGACACTCTGCTGTGATTTACCCAGGGGTCCCTGTGTGACCCATTTTATCTCTGGGGATACTGCTGCACCATCCTTCAGCAAGGTCACACCCAAAAACCCGAGTACCTTAGCGACTGCCCAGTCAAATAAACGCACACACACAGAGCCCTGAAACACACCGCTCTGTGCAGGGTGGAGGAGCTGCGCGCACACACACAGAGCCCTGAAACACACCGCTCTGTGCAGGGTGGAGGAGCTGTGCGCACACACACAGAGTCCTGAAACACACCGCTCTGTGCAGCGAGCAGGGTGGAGGAGCTGCGCGCACACACACAGAGTCCTGAAACACACCGCTCTGTGCAGGGTGGAGGAGCTGCGCGCACACACACAGAGCCCTGAAACACACCGCTCTGTGCAGGGTGGAGGAGCTGCGCGCACACACACAGAGTCCTGAAACACACCGCTCTGTGCAGCGAGCAGGGTGGAGGAGCTGCGCGCACACACACAGAGCCCTGAAACACACCGCTCTGTGCAGGGTGGAGGAGCTGCGCGCACACACACAGAGCCCTGAAACACACCGCTCTGCAGCGTGCAGGGTGGAGGAGCTGCGCGCACACACACAGAGCCCTGAAACACACCGCTCTGTGCAGGGTGGAGGAGCTGCGCGCACACACACAAAGCCCTGAAACACAACGCTCTGTGCAGCGTGCAGGGTGGAGGAGCTGCGCGCACACACACAGAGCCCTGAAACACAACGCTCTGTGCAGCGTGCAGGGTGGAGGAGCTGCGCAAACACACACAGAGCCCTGAAACACACCGCTCTGTGCAGGGTGCAGGGTGGAGGAGCTGCGCAAACACACACAGAGCCCTGAAACACACCGCTCTGTGCAGCGAGCAGGGTGGAGGAGCTGCGCGCACACACACAGAGTCCTGAAACACACTGCTCTGTGCAGGGAGGAACACACACCATGCTCTGTGCAGCTCTGTGCAGGGTGGAGGAGCTGCGCGCACACACACAGAGCCCTGAAACACACCGCTCTGCAGCGTGCAGGGTGGAGGAGCTGCGGTTTATGTCACGGCAGTAACCGGGAGAGATGATTGCATCACGCAGCTCAGCTCTGGCAGTTATATTTACTGTGCGGGTTTGTGGCTTTGCGCTTTGAACATGGAGATCGACTAAACTGATCCTCAATTCCCAGAGTGAGGGTAAACACCCCCTTCCTCGCCGGTGTGTACTCTTTTACAGCTCCTAGGGTACTAAACCAACACCACTTAGCAACTGTTGACCTAAGCGAGTGTTAGTCCGCTCTCATCCTGGACAGATTAAGATCCAGAAGCGCTCAGATCCTATTTTACTCAGGTAGTCACGGCCAGCGGTATCCAGAGGGGGGATAAAAACAAGCCTGTAAAAAAAAAAAAAAAACTTTATGAACTTCACCCTGCACCAAATATATGATTGAAAATGAAACCATTTCCTGCAGGAGTGGGTCTGAACATGGCTCAGGTATTGCAGGATATTATCCCACAGCCAGGTCAAAATGACAAGAGCGGATCGGATATAATGGCCCTCTGTGCTGAACTGAAAATGGAAAAGAACCGTTTCACCCATTTTGACTAAATTGATCCCTTGTGAAACAATAATGAAGTAAAAAAAATTTTTTTTTAAAGTCTACATTACTCAGTTTTTCAAGTGTCGATTAAAGTATCTAAATTACAACCGGTCAGAAATATTAGAAAGGGCTGCATGTATGCATAATCCTGTAAAAAAAAAAAATCTATGGCTCAAGTGTTTTTGTGTAAATTGGCCTACTGTAGATAAAATGCCCCCTGCAGGGAATTCTGGGATACTTGCTAGACACTGCAGGAGTACCTGCTAGACACTGCCGTTCTGCTGACAGCTGGAATCGATATGAACCCAAACGTGATCAGCAGAAGCCCATATGTGTAAGAGCACATCATCCCGTGCGATTGCGCTGTAGTCTAGTTTAGCTATTTCCTTTCTACAGGTTCATCAGTACCACAAAACAATGAGAACAGAGAGTAAAATGAGGTTACTTGACCAAAAAAAAACCTCAGAGAAACTTTAGTTCATTTGAAAGACCGTAACAGAAACACATTATTGACCGACCTTACAGTAAAACTGACCACACAGCTGAATGTCAGTCTTCTGCAGCCAGGTGCTCTATGTTAGTGTACTGTAAGACTGTGTCACAGGAAGAGAAGAACTCTGATTTGCAGACCTGTCTGTCTGCACCTACTGTACTCTAAATGACAGAGGGAAAAGTAGTGATTATGTACATAATTATGTATGTTTTTAATCTCATCTTCAGGAGCTCCTGCTAACTCCACAGCAAAAGGAGCAAAGAGGTTATTGATGAATACAAGCAGACCTAGATGAATCATAATAATGATAATAATCATAATAATAATAACTTTCCTTAACAATGCAAAGCATTCTGCTGGTATCTCTTATCTTGGGTGACCCGAAGTTACCATCATCCATCTGTTTTTTTTTATTGTTTTTTTTTTTTTACCAGGGTCCGCCTAACAGAGTATTCTCCCTCTCTCCCTCTCTCTCTCTCACTTTACACTGCAAATGAAAATGTGAGTCAGATTGCAACACTTTCTCTTCCTTTTGATTTTTCATAATCAGGAAGGCAGAAGAAAGGCTCTTAGCAGCAGCAGTCCTCTGTGCTCCTGCGCGGATGACTGGCATAACCTCGGGCCTTATTAATAACGCGCGCCTCAATAAGCAGCGGGGCGCCGACGGAAAATTGTTCTAATTACAGACGAGCCGAGAAAGTCCTGAGTGTTACTGTACTGTACTGTGTGTGCATCTCACACACCTGAGGTCAATATGTCTGCTCACTGAAATCACTCACAGGGGAACATTTATTTATTTATTTATTTATTTATTTATTTATTTATGGTGATTTTGTGTTTAATGTAGATCTAGCAAAAGGTTTTATTTATTCATTTTTTATTTTAGCTATTTCATTGTGAAACAACCATAAACAGCTTTCATAAGAAGAAGAAGAAGAAGAAGAAGAAGAAGAAGAAGAAGAAGAAGAAGAAGAAGAAGAAGAAGAAGAAGAAGAAGAAGAAGAAGAAGAAGAAGAAGAAGAAGAAGAAAAGAAGAAGAAGAAAGAGAAGAAGAAAAGAAGAAGAAGAAGAAGAAGAAGAAGAGAAGAAGAAGAAGAAGAAGAAGAAGAAAGAAGAAGAAGAAGAAGAAGAAGAGAAGAAGAAGAAGAAGAAGAGAAAGAAGAAGAAGAAGAAGAAGAAGAAGAAGAAGAAGAAGAAGAAGAAGAAGAAGAAGAAGAAGAAGAAGAAGAAAGAAGAAGAAGAAAGAAGAAGAAGAAAGAAAGAAGAAGAAGAAGAAGAAGAAGAAGAAGAAGAAGAAGAAGAAGAAGAAGAAGAAGAAGAAGAAGAAGAAGAAGAAGAAGAAGAAGAAGAAGAAGAAGAAGAAGAAGAAAAAAAGCTCCACAAAATCTATCTGGGATCTGGGGTTTGGGTAATGTCTTTACGGGCCTTCCAAACAGCCTGACAGCTCTGCAGACATGTTCTGATTGTAAATAAAATAAAATAAAATGATGCCATTACCTTTCAGTGCTTTCAAAGGAAATAGCTGAGCATTTAATTTACTGGTCTTAAAGCATGCACGTAATTAATTACTGCTGTTTATGAAAAGCGAAGTCCCCAGATAGACTACACTGCCTGATGCACTGCTACACTCCTCTGCACTGTCTACAAACTTTATGAAACATCGCTCTAACGGCAACAAAAAAACGGAAAAGGGCATGCTGGTCCCCAGCTACACCCACTCATGTAATATATGCACTGATATGATTTTCCCAGGCTTTATGACACATCTGGTCTCCTTCGCTCTTGAGTGCTCCTTAAAAAAAGCTGAGATCACACATTTCAGACATTACAGTTAAACATAAAATAAATAAAAAATATAGAAAAAACGAATTTATTGTTTGGAGCCATTGCGGTTATAAATACTGTTTTATGTTTGCCTCCCACATTCCCTACAGGTAAGTGGTGATACATCAACACAACAATTCAAAAAATATAAATACATTTACATGAAAAAAAACGACCACTTTTAAGGAATTGCGCAAAGAATAGAATAATTCTTTTGCTGCAGCTAAACTCGTCTTACATAGCGGCTAAACTCGTCTTATATAGCGGAAAAACTAGCCGTTCATAACGGCTAAACTCGCCGTTCGTTCATAGCGGCTAAACTCGTTTTACATAGCGGCTAAACTTGTCGTTCATAGTGGCTGAACCTCTAAGTCAGTGTTCTAGAACTCCGTTGCTTTCAGTCACCAGCAGTGATTGTGACATCAGCATTAGAATGTTCAGTTTTGAACACTCCAATCACACATTTGTGATCTTACATCCTGTGACGCAATGTGTACCCCATCCTAGCACTGTAGGTTTTAACTGATTATCTGGAGTGTTTGAGTGACATGATCTGCACCCCAGGGGAGCATAATTAAAGTGTTAATACAGTTACAGGTGCGTACATAGTCTGAGGGTCTGATTGGCTAATTAAAAGTGCCTGTGACAAAGAGCATAAAAAGCCATTTTCCAGCTTCCCACAGGAAGAGAAGACTAATCATCACCTCACGACTCATTTAGCCTGAAAGACTCAATCAGCAACAGGGTCCCAATCAGGCTTTCTCGCGTGCGATTGGTCAAAGGTCACAGTTCCTGTGCCCATTACAGCCTGGAGCAAAGTTGACAGGCGCTGTCTGGTCGGCTTCCGACGGTCCGAGCAGTTAGCGCGCTAACAGAGTGTCAGCGCAGAAACGGAGTTCACCTGGCGGGGCTGCGGTGTCAGCCCGTCCTGCTCCAGTGAGGACGAGCCGTCTGTGCCGGGGAACAGGCCCCACAGGTAATTTTTCAATCAGAATACCTGAATGCGGTCATGTTGGGGGGTGAGGTGAAGCCCATTTGTTCCCCTGCACTGAAGTGAACCACCGGCCCACCTTCAGTCACTTCCAAACAGTGTCATTAGATAAAGCAACGGGTAATTCAGAGTCCCCCCCTCCCCCGGACAGTCGCTTTGATGCTGGGTGTTGAGTACAAAGTGTCCAAACAGGAACTAGGTGTAGTGAATCCTTTCGTTTTATCCACGGGTAAACACGTCGGCAGAATACCAACAACTATCCTGTAAAAAAAAAAAAAACTCCTGTGTGTCTCCAGCAGGGTGAACCACGGACTCTCCAAACCTGACATAATGCACTGCAGCGAAATGGCAGAGCAAACAGAGCAGGCTTTACCGAGGATCTGAGAGAAAATTTAATTTCTAAAAAATGACGTGTGTCCCATTTTCTGTCACTGGCCCTCTGTCTTTGCGAGATTATAAAATTTCTCCCAAAAAAAAAAAAGTTTCAAATAATATTGCACTTCACATTGTGAAGGGGGCCATCCATTACCAGATGCATACATACTACAAAACATCATGAATTAATCATCGATGCCCGTATAAGGGATGACGTAAGCGCATATTGCACGGGACCAGCCTTACCCCACGGCCTTATCCAGTGTGTGTCCCTGTCCTGGTACAGTAGGTGTTAATTACACGGCAGCACTTATAAATGAAGTCCCTTCAGCCGTCCGGCGCATATAGAGGGTGTTACCGAGAACAATTTACAGAATTCAAAGCAAACCAAGTATTTATTCCTCCTCCCCTGTAGCGTTACTCAGTGAATGTGATGGGGGGGGGGGGTTTGGGGGGGGGGGGGTGCGTAAAGATGATTATTAAGTCCATGAATCAGCCCCCGGCGCGTGACAGCGGGGCGGCGTTTGGGTAATCTCTCCAGAGCCCTCTCTCTCCCTGATAGTCGGCAGGAAATATGAACGCGGCGGCGGCGCATTACTCTTAGCATAAGCATACTGTTAGGGAGAGTAATGGCTGCCACACGCGCACGCACGCACACGCGCACACACGCACGCACGCGCACACGCACGCACACGCACACGCTCGCACACGCACACACACGCGCACACACACACACGCGCACACGCACACGCACGCACACGCACACGCTCGCACACGCACACACACGCGCACACACACACACGCGCACACGCACGCGCACACGCACGCACACACGCACGCTCGCACACGCACACACACGCGCACACACACACACACACGCACACGCACACACGCACGCTCGCACACGCACACACACGCGCACACACACACACACACGCACACGCACACGCGCACACACACACGCACACGCACACACGCACACACGCACACACGCACACGCGGGAGTGAGAGCTGATTCGCTCTCTGATAGCCATGCACTGCGCATGCAGAACTCTCAGAGACGCACCGTAGCCAAGGTGGCGGCGCTTTGGGTTTGGGTTTCCAACCCCCCCCCCCCCCCCCCCCCCCCTGCGGTTGGTCAATAATCTCTTCTTTCATGCCAAAAGTGTGTTGGTTTGGATATTCAAACCCCCACCCCCCCTCCCCATAAGCCGACCCCCAAATGAATTCCTGCTTATGCCCCTGCATGCTGCTAAACTCAAGGGTACATTCACACACATCCACGGCTTTGGAAATGTGTTTTAATAACATAATGACAATTTTTCCCCAGCAACTTCACAGGGCTTACTAGCAAAATAAATGCATTTAGCAAACCGCACAGTGGCCGCAGAATCCGACATTCATGAAATAAAACATCCATCCGGTTTCTGTGAGGTTAAAACATTCTGAATGTGTGTTTGCAGGGATAGCAAATGCGCCCACAGAAATGAATGTCTTGCAATTCAGGTGGCAGTTAATAGGACTCAGCTGGGTTTTATCTGGGCTTAAAACGCGGCTGCTAGACCCCAGGGATCACTGCGGCAGGCTCTGTAAAATTCCGGCAGATAAAGGTTTAAAATGCTGACAGAAACGCTGCGTGTTGACACTTATCCTCAGAAGGTCCTGGCGGCTTCGAGCTCTGACACGGACGTATTCACGATCTGTTTGAGCTGGTGCTGGGGAGCGACAATTACAGCAGTCACAAAGGACATAACCTGCTCCACGCCCGTTAAAAATAAACACGCTTTCTAAAATGCGTTTTCTGGGACCGTAGATAAGTAAAAGCGTGTGACTGGAAGTGCACTGTTTTTCTAAACCCATTTTGAGGGCAAGTTAGGAAACGCACAACTGCATTGTAATTTTAATGAATCTATCAAACTGCACAGCGGTTCAAAGAGAGAAAACGAAGCCCCTTGCAAGATTTTTACAGTTTTGCCTGTTTGCCAAAACGCTTCTCTCTGGAGAGGGCAGAGGGCCTGGAGCAGTCTCGGGCATTTTTCTCTCCTCCATCACTCATTTTGGATGTTTTCTGCGCGGGGTGGAGGATATCGTCCTCCCTCCGGGAGTTATTTCAGTTTAAAATCATTGATACTGATTACTCGCGGCTGTCATATTGATTTTTAAGATTTATCGTGGGCATGGCTTTCGCACAGAACCCCCTTCCCTCCTCTCCTCCGGTGTTGGGCCTCGGAGTCGTTTATAAAGCTCTCCCTCAGACAGGGCCCTGCTCCGTGCTACCACCCTGCTGTTACCGTGGCCACGCCCCCAAACCACCGGGGTTTCCTGGGCTGACTCCCAGGGGAGAAACGCCAAGTACGGTGCCCAGGGCCCTGAACCAGGCGTTTCCATGGTGGGTGGTGCGACGTCTTCTGAGTGGGATGCGAACGTCTTTATAAATTTATTTATTTATTTATTTATTTAACCGGGGTAGTCAGACTGACATCTCATTTGCCAGTGAGCCCTGGAGCCTGCATGTCTTTGAACTTCATTACGCGGTCGGGAAGCTCCTCGTACCTTAAATGCTGCTGTTTAGAATGCCCTCCAAGTTCAGTTAGGTCAGTGGCAGCAGCAGATAATAACCCTTTTATGGTGTGAGGTCACAAATACGTGATTAGAACGTTCTCGGCTGAACGTTCTGATGCTGATGTCACAATCACTGCTGGTGACTGCAAGGAGTGGAGTTCTAGAACACTGACTCTGACTGACTGAGTTTTGAGAAAGCGCATTCCAAAAACACCTACACACTGATCTGGGGTCAGGGAACCAGAGAGCCTCCCGCACAGCGATGACCTCTCTGTGACCTGAGTCATGTGGGAGAGCAGCGGGGTCTAGGGGAGAAATATTACAGCAACAGCCAAAGCCATCGAGGGCTAGGTTGTCAACATAAGTATTGTTCTGCTGTTGATATATATTTTTTAGGCTTATCCATCACAGGAGACTTGCTCTCTCTTCCCTCTCCCTTTCTTTCTCTCTCTCTCCCTCTGCCTCTCCCCCCTCTCTCTCTCTCTCTCTCTCTCTCTCCCTCTCTCTCCTGTCTTTCTCGCCCTCTCTCTCTCTCTTTCCCTCTCCCTCCTGTCTTTCTCGCCCTCTCTCTCTCTCTCTCTCTCACTCTTGCCCTCTCTCTCTCTCTATCCCTCGCCCCCACCCTCACATCTGTGCCCTGGCTTGCTGTAGCATGGGTGTAGTAGCTGCCTCTCCCCCCTCTCTCTGTGCCCTGGCTTGCTGTAGCATGGGTGTAGTAGCTGCCTCTCCTGTCATCCTGGCTGGGCTCAGGCTCACAGGGAGGCCCTGTCCAGTAAGGGGATTACCATTGATCAGCGACTGTGGAGGTGAGAGACCAACAGGGGGAAGGCTGGGCTCTGGGGCTCTGGGGGTGTGGGGGCTCTGGGACTGTGGGGCTCTGGAGCTCTGGGGCTCTGGGGCTCTGGGACTCTGGAGCTCTGGGGCTCTGGGACTCTGGACTCTGGGGCTCTGGGACTCTGGAGCTCTGGGGCTCTGGGGCTGTGGGCCTGTGGGGCTCTGGGGCTCTGGGGGTTTGGGGCTCTGGGGGTTTGGGGCTCTGGGGCTCTGGGCCTGTGGGGCTCTGGGGGCTCTGGGGCTCTGGGGGCTCTGGGGGTTTGGGGGCTCTGGGGCTCTGGGGGTCTGGAGCTCTGGAGCTCTGGGGCTCTGGGACTCTGGGGCTCTGGGGGCTCTGGGGCTCTGGGGCTGTGGGGGTTTGGGGCTCTGGAGCTCTGGGGGCTCTGGGACTCTGGGGCTCTGGGGCCCTGGGGGTCTGGAGCTGTGGGGCTCTGGGGCTCTGGGGGCTCTGGGGCTGTGGGGCTCTGGGGGTCTGGAGCTGTGGGGCTCTGGGGCTCTGGGGCTCTGGGGCTCTGGGGCTCTGGGGGTCTGGGGGTCTGGAGCTCTGGGGCTCTGGGGCTCTGGGGCTCTGGGGGCTCTGGGGCTCTGGAGCTCTGGGGGCTCTGGGACTCTGGGGCTCTGGGGCTCTGGGGGTCTGGAGCTGTGGGGCTCTGAGTCTCTGGGGGGTTTTGGGCTCTGGGGATCTGAGTCTCTTGGGGTCTGGGTGCTCTGGGGCTGTGGGCCTGTGGGGCTCTGGGGGTCTGGAGCTGTGGGGCTCTGAGTCTCTGGGGGTTTTGGGCTCTGGGGATCTGAGTCTCTTGGGGTCTGGGTGCTCTGGGGCTGTGGGCCTGTGGGGCTCTGGGGGTCTGGGAATCTGGGGGTCTGGGGCTCTGGGAGCTCTGGGGCTCTGGGGCTCTGGGTGTCTGGGGGCTCTGGGGCTGTGGGCCTGTGGGGCTCTGGGACTCTGAGACTCTGGGACTCTGGGGCTCTGGGGCTGTGGGGCTGTGGAGCTCTGGGGCTCTGGGGGTCTGGGGGCTCTGGGTGCTCTGGGGGTTTGGGGCTCTGGGGCTCTGGGGCTCTGGGGCTCTGGGGCTCTGGGGCTGTGGGGCTGTGGAGCTCTGGGGCTCTGGGGCTCTGGGGGCTCTGGGCCTCTGGGGGTTTGGGGCTCTGGGGCTCTGGGGCTCTGGGGCTCTGGGACTCTGGGGCTCTGGGGGTTTGGGGCTCTGGGGCTCTGGGACTCTGGGGGTTTGGGGGTTTGGGGACTCTGGGGCTCTGGGGCTGTGGAGCTCTGGGAGTCTGGGGCATCCATCGCAGACGGTGCCCACGTCCAACGCTCACGCCCGTCCTCCAAACGCCTAAAACATTCTGTGTTCTGAGCAAAACTCTCTCGGCAAGTGTGAGCCGGACGTTAGTATCACCGGCGTGTTTTCACTTCGTCTGCTGGAGCTTAAGGTTTGTTCTTTGCGTGTAACGGCACAGCTGGATGAGTGAATGGCCCAAAGCTGGAATCGACATTATATGACCCGTCATAAAGCAATACGACAGGGATGGGCTCCACGGCTTTGACGGCTAATTAGAATGAAAATGGCAAATTATAAAAGAGCGACTCGGCTGTTGACCCTGCGTTGCAGAGATATCTGTTTAATGAAACCAGGAGAGAGCTCGCAACGTGAAGGATGCCTCCAGCAAATAATTTCTTATACTAATGATGTGCTCATTTTAAATAATTGAATTTCAGAGTCTATATGGCAGCTGTCAAAGCAGTGTAATTAAGAAAATTTCCTACTCCAGTGAACTCTGGAGAGGAGTGTTATGAGTGCGAGAGTCATTACGCGATAACTTCTAATATTCATCGGCGCGGCAGACCGACTCGCCGACAGATCGATCATCGGCAGATCATTTCACTTTCCCTCATAAGTGCATCTCACTGATGTATGACACTCTCACAAAGTATAACCCCCCCCCCCCCCCCCCCAGCGGGTACACCTCACCACTGAAGGAAAAGTTCCATAAGAGTTATGAAATTAATATGGGAGATGTGAGTGGATCCATTGGCTGCCATTGTGCGCTGCCATTAGTGACTGTTAGTGTCCCGCCATCCCATAATACACAGGATGTTGATGGAGAGGCGACAGTACGGTGCCCTTCAGTGAAAAGTGCTCTTTATTCTGGACCCCACGGCCAAGGCCAGCAGCTGTTATGACGGCAGCGGATGCTAATGAGCAATCATGCGCACACTTATAAACATCTGCACTCCGCATTACACTGAGCGGGTATCCTCAGAGCTACAGAACGCATTGCCCCCTTAAGACTCGCATTACACTGAGCGGATATCCTCAGAGCTACAGAACGCATTGCCCCCTTAAGACTCGCATTACACTGAGCGGGATATCCTCAGAGCTACAGAACGCATTGCCCCCTTAAGACACGCATTACACTGAGCGGGTATCCTCAGAGCTACAGAACGCATTGCCCCCTTAAGACTCGCATTACACTGAGCGGATATCCTCAGAGCTACAGAACGCATTGCCCCCTTAAGACCCGCATTACACTGAGCGGATATCCTCAGAGCTACAGAACGCATTGCCCCCTTAAGACTCGCATTACACTGAGCGGGTATCCTCAGAGCTACAGAACGCATTGCCCCCTTAAGACTCGCATTACACTGAGCCCGTATCCTAAGAGCTACAGAACGCATTGCCCCCTTAAGACTCGCATTACACCGAGCGGGTATCCTCAGAGCTACAGAACGCATTGCCCCCTTAAGACTCGCATTACACTGAGCGGATATCCTAAGAGCCCCCTACAGAACGCCTTACAGCCCCCCCTTAAGACTCGCATTACACTGAGCGGATATCCTCAGAGCTACAGAATTGCCCCATTGCCCCCGCATTAAGACTCGCATTACACTGAGCGCATTACACTGAGCGGATATCCTAAGAGCTACAGAACGCATTGCCCCCTTAAGAAAAAAAAGGGCTGTTTGCACAGAGAATGCTGAGAGGAAACTATGGAACAAACGACGGCTCAGGACTGCTTCTAAAATGGGTGCGTGTTGGAGGAAGACGACGTGTTCAGATGGAGAATAAAATATAAAGACAAAAAGAACAACCTATTGCTTTGCCTTTTGGGGAACCCTATCAATAATGAGGAAGCCAGAATACAGAGGCAGGTAGAGGGGCTCCTGTGGAACAGAGGGCAGGAGCAGGTAAAAGCGCAGGTAAAAGCACAGGTAAAAGCGCAGGTAAAAGTGCAGGTAAAGCAGCACACAGGTAAGTTCAGTGAAGGTGCTCAGCTAATCGGGACTGACAGCATTGTTGCCTTGGTGATATCGGCGTTCCGTGAAAGAATAGTTGCATCTTAGATCAAGTGCACTGAAAAATTCAGGAAGTCATCTCACTGGTGCATGTTTGTGGAAAAACAATGAACAGATGTTTGCAGTCAGTCTGCTTTATGAATAATGCTAATATGCTGTTAATACCAGAAATATTGTTAATTGTTATTTCATTTGGGAATGAACTTTCAAAAGTCAAAATATATAAATATACAGTATCACACAGTATAATTTACCAGTGCATACTGTATGTATCCATTGGCAATACATTAAACCACGTAGCCCTGTACTGCGTATTTTATAAATAATACCTGTGACTGTAGATATACCGTTGTGAATACTAAAGACCGACTAATACAAAAGCTCTGACGTGTTCAGGATGACGTGTTGAATTACAGCGCAATTATTATTATTATTCCCACACAGTAAATATGTGCACACGCGCATCCACCAGCGCTGCGACCGAGCACATCAAAGCTTTCTGTTCTCTGATGGAATGTTCCGGATGGAAGACAGAGCTGATTGCAGACGGGGTTGGGGGGGGGGGGGGGGGGGGGGGGGTCAGTGGGGAGGTGGGGGCAGGTCTTTCGTCACGGATCAGCGACACTCCTTTCTTATAAACTTTTTATTTCATTTCTTTATTAATCACAGAGATGCTGTATTGAAAGAGAGCGTGTACGTCTGAAAGTTAAAGTCCGTGGTGCAAATGCCAGCCTGCCCGTGCCCGTGCCTGTGCTGGTGCCCATGCTGGTGCCCGTGCCCCGTGCCCGCGCTTTTGACAGGCAGATCTGTCACTGGCACACTGGCACACGGCTTGGCTGGCGGCACTTTGATGAATTTCGGGGGGCAGAGGGGGGGGGGGGGTGGCGTTCGGCGCGGGGGGGGGGGGGTGTTCGGGGGGGGGGGGGACACGACCCTGCCCCTCCAGCAGTGCGCTCTGCCCTCTCTGGCCTGGGGGGCTCCAGGAGCGCTGCTTTAGGCTTCAGTGGGCTTAGAGTCGCGCGAGCGTGCCCTGCGGGCGAACGAGGCGACATTCTCTCTCTCCTCCCCGAGATCACACAGGCCGCTCTGAGGCCGCTGCACACACTCAGTTATTACAAAATAAATAAATTAATATTTCCTTCCATCCCGTGTTGATATTTTCCAAAGGGCAAAAATGTCAAGAGTCATCTCTCTCGAAGCACAGCGTGACCCTTTAAGATGGAGGAGCGCCCTGCAAGAGTCTCCAATCTGTCAAAAGCACAGACACACACAGTCACACACACACACACACACACACACGCACACACACACACACACACACACACACACACACACACACACACACACACAGCACACACACACAGACATGCACAAAAAGGCGCACACACATGCACACACACACACACACACAGACATGCACAAACAGGTGCACACACATGCACACACACACACACACGCTCACACGCACACACACACACACGCACATACGCACACACATGCATGTGCACACACACACACACTCACACACACATACAGGGTTTTACATCACTGGGTTTTTGCTGTTAAGTTTTTTTTTTGCATTCCTTGCTTTGTGTGCCACTGTGCCTGTTTCCGTCTCCCCACCAGGTGGAGAGAATGATGCACTTCCCCTCATGGGGATCCTGGTCAGAAGAGGCGCGACAAGAGGAGACGCACGTCGCTGCCTGGCAACCCTCTCCAGGAGACGCACGCCGCTGGACATCGCCTGGCAACCAGACTGAGGGATGCGTGATGCTGAGAACACTGCAGACTGTCACGGAGTGCCATTACAAAAAAGGTGCAGGACTATATACTGATAATGTGCATCTTTTTCCATTACTCCCCAATCCACTGCCCGCTGTCTACTGTGTGTCATCTGCTGATCCTGGCAACACTGTCAGCTCTGCGGTCACAACTTTTCCTTATAACATGATTGTTAGATCGCCAACTGCAGCCTGTGTTACTTATTAGTAATTTAAAAAAATGATTTCGGATAAGAGTGCAGGTTGTCAGTATTTCAGAATTAGGCTACCCCAAATTCCCACTTCGGAACATCTAAGAGGGATTGGAGGCTGTGTTTTTGAACGGAGGAGCATTAACCACTCCGGTGTGGGTTCCAGCTATCCACTGGCTGCCCAGTGAGCCTCTAAAACCTGCACTGAGCCTGTATATATGCTTTTAACACCTCTAGGACAGATATAACTCCCCGCTTTGCTGTATGATAAACACCTGCTTGTTTTTTTACACATCACTGTGTGCTCAACTGGGTCTTTTTTCAGGCTGTGGTTATTGTTGAAGTGGCTCAGTGTTACTTTCAATAGTGCACACCTGGTTATTGTAACGCAGGTTGGTTTCAGAACGTGACGCACACAAACACCCACTCACTCACTCGCGCGCGCGCGCACGCACGCATACAGACCACGTTTTCACACTGTACTGAAGAGGGGACACAGATTGCGGTTCTGGTCAAGAATCAGGTGGAATTAAATGTGTTAGTTGATGAAATATTTGAATCATCCTTAAAACGGACAGCTCACTGAAGTTTCCCGTAAGCACTCCCGTAAACGCACGGCCCCCTGCTTGCCTGTGTCAGTTACACAGTCAGGTCTAACTATTCTGCGGGCGAAGGGTTGCGCAGATTGCTGCACACGGAACTCGAGTAAGCATTTCAGATAAGGCGGAATAAATAAAAACAGCTCCGAGTAACAAGGTCCTTTGGAATAATGAGTCGCAGACCTTGAAGAAGCTGAAGGAAATTTCCAGTAATTTATGCATTTCTCGGAGGACGGTTCCCCGAGCCGCGGAGCGAAGGCGCCAATGCGACGATAAGAACAGAATCCGCCGTCTTAACCCGCCTAATGGACCGGAAAACAAATAAATGACTATGTGACGACGGGAAAATAAAAATGAATTAACGCGGCGGAGGTGTCAGGTAATGAACCCTCGCGCGAGCCGCCTGGAGACGCGACCACTTTTACAAGACGGTATTTACGACTGTAATCTCCCGAGACGCCCGCTTCCATCTGCGTTGTTTTAACTCCGCGCCTTGAAATACGCCGGCACTTTGAAAGCTCCCGGCTCGCTCCCGCACAAAGGAAATAACGTCTATTTTGCGCCGCAGTGTCAACGGAAGTGTCACCTGATTGAAGAAGTTTTTTAAAGTTTGGAATTCTGTAACATCGCAGAAACGCCAGTCACCTGGGATCCACAGGTGTGGGAATTGCAGGAAACAATCGTACCCTGTTTTGCATGCTTCTTTTCACAATCGTATCTTCCAATAACAAATAAATGGACACTGTTTTCTTTTTTTAAATTTATTATTCTTTTTTTTAATACGGTAATCTCAAAAGCACAGAAATGTCTGATGTGTTCCCTGATGCACCGACACAGCCTTTGGGCTGATGCGAAGCTTGAATATAGTCGCAAAAAATCGTCTCCGCTTTCAAAGAACCGGCCCCCGCAGCTCGGAACAGAAGGCCTGTCACTCAAATTCTTGACAATTCTCCCTCCCGGCGGAAAGGTGTGATTTAGGCAGTCAGAGGATTTTATATAGAACTGCCTGTCACTCAGGAATCCGCTTGCATCACTTCTGACAGTTTTACACAATATTACATAGTATGCAGACCACATCAATAACAATACAATTAGTTAATTATTAGTTTGTGTCCTTGTATATTTATATTTATAATGACACCATTGATAAATGCTGATAGATTTGCGTTTGAAATAACCGCGCAGAGCCCGTTTCTTATTCAACATTCCGTCCAAGACTGCAGTCGCGCAAAAATGACCGCCACATAAATATATAAATAAATAAACTAACAATGAACTGGAGTACGTGGGGAGCGCTGTGCCAGGAACGGGTTCAAACTGGAACTCTTTCAGGCATTGGCGTAGGAACGGGGGTTGGACGTGTCCCCCCCAATGTTCAGATGAAACCTACGCCACTGCTTTCAGGCATTCACATCATGAAGGGAAAACAGCCATTTTCTATACAAAAGCCCGAGTTCTCAGAGTCAAGATTAGACATACAGTGCGGAAGAATGACCAGGGAGTTTGATAAAGTTTCAATCAGGGACTGAACACAGCCGCTACCCCGACCAGGATAAAACAGCAGCTAATGACCCCTGCTACTCTACTCCACGATTTAAGCAGCGCATTTCGGCAGGGAGTGAGCTGGGCTGGCGGGTCCTGCTGAATGCAGTTGGGGTAATTGAAAGGGAACAGCTCAAAGCTGAAATGGAAAACCTACCAATCCGATCCTTCAGACAGAGACGGCAGTGATTTTATCAGAAGCACAGCTCTTGAAAAAAAAAAAAAAAAAAAAAAAACATCAAATTTTCAGTTGCACAGTTTATGGGTAAAATCTAACTTTCATGATATCCTTTCATGAACTTTAAAACTTTGTCATTCAGAACATGTATTTTCAAAGAATGACTACGGGTAAAAATGCAAAAAAAAAAAAAAACACATAGTTGTCACACATTGCATATTTCAAACTAAAGTAGTTTATACCCATAAATTAATAGTAAACATAACAACGTCACTCAGGAAGGGTTCACCAATCAATATTTGGCAGAGTTACCCCGATTCCTTCAAAAAATCTGGGGTGGTCTTTTATTTTTTCCGAAGGCGTATAACCAGTTTTGAAATGTCATCACAAGCCGCTGGCATAACTTGTCACAAACAAGCTGGAAATTCGTCCCGATGTCCCTTTGGAGGCCACTAGCGACTTACAGCGAGCTCCCGCACTAGTCACAGGTGCCACGTAATGATGTCCGTTGCCGTTGATGGCGACGGCGCAGACAGGGAAGTAAATATACTTTGCATCCAGACGCTGTTTACATTGATAGATTTCGGCCGGCGATAGCAGTCAGCTGAGAGTAATAAATGTGTATTCTTTCCCCCAGGTGCTGAAATCTGAGAGCTTAAATAAATAAATTCACAGGCGGCAGAGAGTTATTATGACAGGTTGTGTCACACTCGTTCTTATGAGAGGGGTTGGGTCTGTCACATTAAAGCTGAATGGACAGTCCCAGCCAGACACACAGACACTGACACAAACGCACACACACACACACACACACGCTCTCTCTTTCCCACCCCTCCCCACCTCCATCTCTCACCATCTACTGTAAATACACTCTGAAAACCTGGACTGTGCACATAACTTTGATACCAATTATTATTAGAGCATTTTAAATCCACTAAATAACGTTATGAGTCTTACCAAATGAGATAAACTCGTCTGCACAGTGCAGCAGACGTGATAATCTAACCCTGGCTGTCACACTAACACACACTTTTTTCTCAGCAGGGCCATTCTCGTTCAGAGTGACTCACACGGCTAGCCCGGCGCCCAGCGGTGCAGCTGGAGGTTCCAGATTAAAGGCCGAGTTCAGCGACGCTGCAGGAGCAGGGCGGGGCTTCTAGGGCTCGGGCCTTCGGTCATGTGACTACCACGCGCGGCTCCTGAACTGCACCGCAGAGCTACGCTGGCATCCCAATCCCAGAATGCACCACGGTCCTGGCTCCACTGACTCACACAGCAGAAAGCTGCATTTTTACATTAATAAGACCACGCAGTCTATCAGGGCTCATTCCACACATGCACATTATTCAGCATGCAGGGCTGCAGCTCCTGCTTCATTCTTTCAGCATCCAAAAGGGTGTCAGACCTACAGCCCCCCCCCCCCCCCCCATGCTAAATATAAGGGGGTCTGCTGCATGGGACAGACCCACTGTCCTCCCCCATGCCCACTGCCCCCCCCCCCTTCCCCATGCCTATTGCCCCCCCCCTCCCCCATGCTGAATATGAGGGTCTGCACTGCATGGCACAGACCCACAGGGCGGAAGTGTAGTGTAGTGGGTAAGAGATGGTCCTGTAACCTAAAGGTCAACAGTTCAAGGTACTTAACCTGTATTGCTTCAGTATATATCCAGCTGTGTAAATATATATTTCTATATATGCTATATAGAAAATTGTGTAAGTCACTCTGGATGAGAGCGTCTGCTGAATGCCTGTACTGTACTGCAGTGTCCTCCCCCATGCTGAATATACTGTAACTTCCCTCTAATGGAAAGGTATCTCAGTTTGGTGTTTACATAGCCACCAAACAGCACACTTAGCAAAAAAAAGAACATTGGACACAAACCGCTACTCTCAACACAGCTTATTTAGCCTGCGGGTATCAAGAACTCTTTACAAAATAAATAAATAAATAAAATAATAATACTAATTAATTACTTTGATGTTCTGTCGATATCATGAACATTGTGTCCCCTGCCTCAAAATTCAGTATTCGGGCACTTATGCATTTTAATTAACAGCTTAATTCCAGTCAGGTTAATGAAATGAAGATTATTTTTTACTTATTTTAATTAGCACTCTATTGATCCCACTGTTTGAGTTTAATTATTAAATGGTCAGTACTTTTTTTTTTTTTTTTTTTTTTTCTTTTTGCAAACAAAGTTTTGCAAAGTTCATCTCCAAATTTAATGAGAAAGTGCTTGTGCAGGAAAACAGTCAGATTTAATTGCAGGTTAAAGTTAAGGCCAAAAGTTGATGGCATCCTGGGGTGTGTTTATTTGACATATCTGACTGAAAAACGAGGGGGGGGGGGGGGGGGGGGGGGGGGGACTAATAACACCCCGCTTACATCGATTTTTTTTTTTTTTTTTTTTAAGCACAAAATGCTGCAGAGAAGCTGGGAATGGTTTTATTGCGATCCGCTCTGAGCAAGAACACACACAGTACTTTATTTGGCACGGGCCTTTTAATTTCCTGTCACCTTCCCACCATCTGATTGCAGAGTGCTTTTCTGTCATGACATTTAGGGGGAGTGTGCGGGGGGGGGAAGGGGGGGGGGGGGTCGGGGGCAGGGTGGCGGGTGGCGGGTGGTGGGGGAGGGGGGGGGTGGGGATTTCATTAGGTACAGCACTTTAGTGGCCCTGGGGGCCTTCCTGCTGAAAAACACCCCAGTGTGAACATCGTAAAAACTCATGATTTACTGCCCCCCAGCCAGATCCCCCCCCCCCCCCCCCCCACAGTGTGATCTCTAGGAGAATCACTGCATATATAGCGGCTCGCACGCTTTATCGGGCTGTAGATAAATCCCGAGGCGGAGGAAGCCATTTTGGTGTGCACGGGCCCCTTTGTTCTGCTCTTCAGTGCATTTCCAGCGAAGGTCCTGGGACGAACAGGAAGGAGCTTTTTGCGACGTCACCACTCCTGTTGCTTTCGACTCAAGGCCACGGACCTCCATCGCTTCGGGTTATGACTGGTTATTATTCGCGAATGCTCAGCCAATCGCGGCTCGTATCAGGAGCCCCCCGAGCTCTGGCACATCTCTCACACTCCGCTACATCTTCATACTTCACCACCAGCGTTCGGAGCCGTCTTTCCCACGCCCGCCGCGCTCGATCGGAATCTGCGTTGCGTTCGGTTTCCCTGACAACGGTAACTCTCCTAACGATGTGAGGGAACTGCCGATATTCCCCTCGGAGGCCGAGGAAGGCTCGAGGGGATCGGGGAGCAGTGCGGGAAGGCAGATGTGGAGCGTCAACATCAGTCTGATCATGAGAGAGGTTATTATGGGGGGTTATGGGGGGGTTAGGGTGGGGGGGGGGGGTCATGGGGTAGTGTACTGGGATTGGAACACAGGTCTCACCCTGTTAACTTTAACACGAGAGCTGGGTGGCCTTGGGCTTCATTTAACGCACCTATTCATTCCTGTAGGCCTAAGTGGTGAGAAGGGTCCACACTGGCACGCAATTTTACACAAACGCCTTCCCAATATGTGCTTTTATCACGCTCCCGGATGCACAGCAATGAATAATAAAACGCATGCGAGTCGCACGTTCGCGGCCTTAAATCAGACGGGCGTCGCCAAGGCAACCTCCTGCCATAAGAGCTGCAGGATCTAACACAACATGGCGGACGGGAGAGAGCGCGTAACACTGGAGCAAAGGGCGGTGCAGCTGGTACCGAGGTCAGCTCTAGCGCGCGTCCTGCCACACGTTTAAAAACACCGACTCTGTGTGAAGTTCTGCATCCGACGGTAAGACATTATAAATACCAGGGGTGTCCAGTCCTGTCCAGAACGGGCCGGTGTGGGTGCAGGTCTCTGTTCTAGCCCAGCACTACAAAACCTAATAGAACTAATGAACCAATTGTGGACTTCAGCCAAGACCTTCAATAATAGAAACAGAGTCTCAGCGCTGGAATAAAACAAAAACCTACACCCACACTGGACCTTTACAGGTAAGACTGGACACCCCTGATATACACTACGCTATAACATGTACTCTGTAAAACAAATACTGACATGAGTCTATTAGAGATGTAGAGATCCGTAGGGATGTAGAGATTCTTCGAATAAAGGGTTAATAATCGCAACTTCCAGCACCGAACTATGGCCACATTTAGAGCTGCAGAAATACAGCACGACTCACAAATCCTCACTGCCAACTGCGTGCGCTTTCATGGTTTTCTTCGTGTGTCGTTAAAAAGAAAAAGAAAATGATCATGGCATTTACAGTTTCACAGAGCACTGGACCCTGGCCAGGAGCCTGCACCTATTTACACCCTTCATACATCCTCATACACTGCCTCTTACAAATCCTCCACAGGCTAGTGACTGCGCACTATCTCTCTTCATGTAATAAAATGTGAAAACACTCATCAATCTACCGCAACTGTGAAGAAGCCGGATGATTTGACATCCCAAAATGTGTACTCTAATCGCTTGATTAAAATTCAAATGGCTGAGACACATGATACATTGGTTTATTTGAATTATTAGTCATTTATAACTGAAGCAGAATGTTTCAAAGGCAAATTCATGAATTATTTACAGAGACGTTAAGCACGACTATACAACTGCAAGATACTATGAATGTACTTTATGTCTAAAAATCAGTTCATGGATATATTAAAAAAGCTGGTTAAATTGCCTTTCACTATTGAGTTTCAGAGAGTGAACAGCAGAACATTTACAAATTAGAAAAGACAAACACTGTGGAAGCGCATAAACACCAGAATCTTTACAGATATTCTCATAATCAGACTCAGATTCGGAAAAAACTAAATTCACAGTCATCTATACCCGCTTGTCGTGGTCAGGGTCATGGGGGGGGGGGGGGGTGCTGGAGCCTATCCCAGCATGCATTGGGTAAGAGGCAGGACTGCACCTTGGACAGGCCGCCAATCTATCGCAGAGCACACACACCATTCACACACACACACACACACACACACACTCATACCTATGGGAAATTAAGACTCGTCAATTAACCCCTGTCTTTGGACTGTGGGAGGAAACCGGAGTACCTGAAGTAAACAGAGGAGGGAGAACAGGAGGGACCTCCTTGCTATGAGGCAACAGTGCTACCCACTGCACCGCCATGCCACCCTGCAGATGCATATGATGGGTGGAAATTAAAAGTTATTTTGTAAATCAAACTTGTGTGCCAGCCATCTCCCAAATGTGTTTTCTCAAGTCGTTGGCTGTATTCCCAACGTTTTTGTTTGTGGTCGGGTCATTCATTTGAATAATTTCTGCACATTTCCTGTATTATTTTCACTGCTCTCTTAATTTAGCCTTTTGTTTATGGTGCGGTGATGAATTGACAGATGCACAGTCGATGCCAGTCTCCTCATAACTTATATTGTGGGAGGTGTGCACTGTATTTATTATGAAACTAAAACAACAGGCCAGGCGACCATGACTCAACTGCGTTCAGCGAGAGAACAGGAAGACGAGCGTTCACACACAATGAGCATCAAAGCACAGCCCAATGACCAAAATTAGGCCTACAGACGGCCTTTTATTATTGTTATTTTCAACTCTTGAATTTTTAATTATGCCAGCTCAAGTGCAGACGCTGCCTCTGATTTAGGTTCTCCCCGGATAATAATTTGCCCATCATGGGGATCACCGGAGAAGAGCACTTCAGCACATCAGAACTAATGATGAGAATGCACAGGAGAGTATTAGCACAGCGCCATGGCAACAATTACCCACAATTCCACCTCAGAGTTCCCACCGACAGACTTACTCAGTGACAGACTACCTGACCTCCTGTACTCCTTACTCTGATGGAGCATTCCCAGGGAACCGAGTGTGTATTTAATTTTAATCACCAAAACTATTTGTAGACAGGAGGGTCTGCAAGAAATGCAGGTAATTAAAGGAAATTTTTAATTAGCGTAATATCACATTTTTTCACATAACATTTACACCAGTGAATTACACTGGCAAAAAAGTTAAAACATAAAGAAATATAACATTGGCAAGGCTAGAAGTTACTTCTAGGAGGTTCTTGTAAATAAAGTGAACTGCACAAAACTATGTAAAAGGGAGCACCTTTGTCAGTAATCTTTGTAGAAATAAATCCAGTACCAGAAGGGTTTTGAGTTAAATCTCAGCATACAAAGAAAAAATAACAAAAATAACTTCCCTATAAAGGGATGCTTTGATCTGAAACATTTCTGTATTAGATTACCCTTGTATTGGAAATCTGACTGTCACATCTCACAGAATGAAATATTTATAATGAAAACCATAAAAGCAGCAGTGAGAAATGCAGCTCAGTTGACTATTTGATTACTGTCGGTGTGTAAAATCCTAGCATTGATAGATGAGAGAATGGATGCAATCGATGTGAGTCCCACACCTGAGTCGCAGTTAGACAGAGCACCTGGGAACGCTGATGACCGCAACATCCTCCTGCATCTGCTCTGCGTGATTACAACAGGAAGTGACATCACCGCTTGCCAGACGAATTCCATTTACAGATTTTAATCTTCCAAAGAGAAATGCAGAAAAACGGCAAATTGAACCCCGAGACAACGAATGATTCAGTCGGAGAGTTTCACGCCATGACTACAGGATTGATGTTGTGACTGATATGATTGAGGTCAGCCACTCGAATATGTAAAGGACAAGGCAGCCAGCGGTGATGGAGTTGTGTGAAGAGGAACTGCAGTCGGTGGGTAATGGCATATGAAAGAGGCCACTAACCACTCCAAAGGGGTTTAATTTCATACAACACCACAGTCTGGAATAACGCTGTAATACTCATGGGTTTAGCTTGTTAAGTCGTGGCTGCTAACCATAGCAATAAAGACAGGGCACTTAGAAACATGTTCATATAAGCACTATACTAAGCAAAAGATACTTACTTACATATTTCATTATTAGCATTCAGGCAACAACAAGTCTGACGGTAAATGGCACTTTAATAAGCGAGTGCTCTCTAGCCCCGGTCTTAACTGGACTCTCGCATAAACCTTGATAATGGAAGATTGCAGACATGGTGAAATTAGATATATAGACCTTTAAAAACAAAACAAAAATTCAGCATGTGTATCTGCCTATCTAAGTTAAACTGTACATTATATAACCAATTAACAGCGAACGAGAAGAGTAGGCGACAAGCTGTCACTGACGGACAAAGATTAATTGTGTTAATTAATCGCAAATTCAGTAGCAGCATTATGTGCAGTAGCCTATATGCTGCTTGGCACGCAATGACTAGATGAGCTTTTTATAGGAAAAGCACCTGGACGTTGGTAATCATAATCTCTGCTGCTTGTTGTGACCATTTTAAAATGACTCACATGTACATCTGGCATCAGAGAGATTCGGTGCGTTTATGCGATGCTCCTGTCTTTTAAACTTTATCTAGTAAACACAACCATTTCTGCAATTCTGTCTCCTCAATCTCCCACTGATCATTGCACAGTAATTGTCGATGATGCCCATGCAATGTTGGATAAAACTCCTGATGGGAATTGCGGTGCAATCAATGCAAAATCGGTAAACTGGTTTTGCTGAGTATGAAAGAATTTTCATAAAGTTTGATTTATACCATAGACAAATTAAGCCTAAAAGGTTTATTTGGTGCAGATGACTACCAAAAATCAGCACAGACTGAACTTGCAAATGATCTCTTTATGTGAGGTCAGCGGAGGTGTTCGTGTACAACCTCAGGCTCGGAAAATGCGAAACGCGTTTCTCATAATTTTTGCAGAAGATATCTGTGCCTAAGGGCAGAACTAAAATGGTAGATATTGTCTTCCTGAAATGATGATTTCGGAGAAATATGTCGGTCCCCTCAGGAAACGTTTTCACATTAATGTGAAAAAGACGGAGCGATACAACCAGACATGTTTAAACGGCAGAATAAAACCCAATCACAATCATAAAACGTGATATTATCAAAGTTTGTATTACACAAACGTTTCTCTATGTCAGAACATGCAGTATTAGATGGCATTCGTGCTGTCTTGTAACACTAAGAGTGTAATGATTGTTCCTGACTGTAAATACACTATATGACCAAACGTATCAGCACACCCCTTGGTTTTGGCTAGGTTCCTCAGTTCCAGTGAAGGCAAATTCTAGATGATCTAGATTTGTGCATCAAACGTTGTGGCAACAGTTTGGGGAAGGCCCTTTCCTGTTTTAGCATGACAATGCCCCTGGGCACGCAGAGAGGTGCATACAGAAATGGTTTTGTCGAGAACGGTGTGAAAGATCTTGCCTGGCCTGCACAGAGCTCTGTCCTCAACCCCATCCAACACCTTTGGGATCAATTGGAAAGCCGACTGAGAGCCAGGCCTAATCGCCCAATCAGCGCCCGACCTCACTAATGCCCTTCTGGCTCAATGGAAACAAATCCCTGCAGCAGTGCTCCAACATCTAGTATAAAGCCTTCTCAGAAGAGTGGAGGTTATTATAGCAGCAAAGTGTGGACCAACTCCATATTAATGCCCATCATTTTGGATGAGATGTTGAATGTCAGGTGTCCACACACTTATGGCCTAGTAGTGTAGCTTATGTGAAAAAGTACCGAGGTCTTGAGAATCCCCTTCAGAGTTGCAGGTTAATATGACATTCATATCAGAATTGCCAAATTAGCCACACCACTGTCACCAGGATTAATTCATTTGCGCAAGTGCCCGGTGGCGTATAGACATTTCTTTGCATTGATGGGGGATGATCCGGTCCTGTCACCATTCTGATGCCTAATTTTCATCACCAACGCCCCCCCCCCCCCTCCCCCCCTCAAAAAAAAAAAAAAAAAAAAACCCCAGTGACCTAGAGTCATACTCCACACGCACAGAAGCACTGCCAACATCTGTGCCAGTGTCTCGCCTGTCAATCACTCCTGGGCCCCAGACACACCCGGGACCCGGGTGCAGCGCTGCATTCTGGGTGATTTTCCCCGCAGGCACACCTCAGCCGAAGACGGTGATTAATGACACCGGCCAGCGCACCTGACAGACGGATTATTAATCAAAATATTGTTTTGACCTTTAGCGTCCATTCGGCTGCTGTATTGGCTAATTCATCAGATGGTAGATAGATAAATAAATCAATTAAACTGCCCTCTGAAAGACGAGAGAGATTTTCGTAAATGTCTGCCAGACATCTCAGGAATTACGCCATTAGGGATAGTCATATCTTGACATAATTTCCTCAATAAGCCTTTTATTAAAACAGAAAGACTAAATCGGCTTCTCAATTTTCACAAAGCGCTTTCACAAAGGTTTACTGGAATTATAATAATTTTTATTTTATTTTACCGAATTCAGTTTAAAAATACTGCATTCTAAACATTTTATTGAACAGATTACTCCCATCTCATTTCTTGCATAACAGATATTGTTTTTCTTTTGAATTTAATTTCCGTCTCACCGGAACTCAGCGTCCATAATCGCTGCCTTTTGCTTACAGGCACGACGTGACAGATCCTCCGCTTACACCTGGCAGTGGCTGTCAAGGTAATTATTCTAAGACACCACCACATTTAATTACACCTTGGATCAGCGTGATGGACAGCTCTGCTTTAATTGGCAAATAAACGTGCCCTTGAAGATCGGCGTTACACATCCGTAACAAGCAATAATGCACATCGGCAACAAGAAAATCAGACATTAATTCCCCCATTCTCAACACAGACCACCGCTGTTCAGCGTTCTCGTCCTTGTGTGGAGCTGAGAAACCTAAACCAGAGGGTCTGAGGAACAGCCTCCCCCCGCGGTTGTCTTAGGAGCTAAACGACGTGCTGTGATGCAGTTCACAGTGTGGAACGGACCGGAGTGGACACCACACGCTGGTGAGCGCGCGATACCATTACAGACTCTGCCAGCGATCGGCCAACAAACAAACAAACAAGGCGAGGACCGAGGAAAGAGAGCCAACGAACTTAGCGGAAACTCAGCAAGCCAACGTTAGGCTGGAAATAACCCGACACTGCGCGATGTTTGTGCAGTGCGTTTCCACGCAACCGAATGGCAGTGCTTCACATTGAGAATAAGTACAGTACATGGCAATATGTAAAAAAGGCAATTAAAAAAGTGTACTGCATGCAGGGAACAGCAATATCGTTACATACCATTGTCAGCCGTGCCCTTCATCAAAAATGATTGTTCTCTAAACAAAAAAATGTAATTGCATGAACTGTATTTTTCTTTTCTTTTTTTACCTTTGGAAACCTCAGCCTGTCGTAAGCAAGGTGGTTACGTCATAGAACGGCCACCCTTGAATCCCAAGTTTCACGATGAGTCATATATCAGGGTCAAAGATTACAAATGATTCAGACTTTACATGCAGGATGAAATGATGCGATTGCTTTATTTTTGGCTGTTTTTTCGCAGAATAAAAACAGACCAGTCTGAGATTTCACATCCGCAAATGTGGCTCTAGATGTCCGTGATGAGGTTTCACAAAATAACGCACAGGGCAAGAGCGTTCCAGAGGGGCCAACCCCTGAAAAACCATTGCTCCTCATTACTAAAAAGACTGATGAAGAAAAACGGCATGGGACCTTTTTTTTTTTACCAAACTTTTCTTCCTATGCCTTATTCACCTTAATATTTTATATCGCAAAGTGCAAGGTGATGGATTGAACTTTCTCATGCAAAGCCCAGGGAACAATTAAGTTAAAATTCCTTTCCTTGCCAAACTTTTCTATATCCTTTCAAATTTCTCCCAGACACTGTCACGGTCTGCTGGGCAGGGATGCGTCCGCTGCAGTCACACGGACCAAATGCAAGGCTTCCTACTGTAGCAGGGTTGGAGCTATAGTACAGGGCTTCCTACTGTAGCAGGGTTGGAGCTATAGTACGGGGCTTCCTACTGTAGCAGGGTTGGAGCTATAGTACAGGGCTTCCTACTGTAGCAGGGTTGGAGCTATAGTACAGGGCTTCCTACTGTACCAGGGTTGGAGCTATAGTACAGGGCTTCCTACTGTAGCAGGGTTGGAGCTATAGTACAGGGCTTCCTACTGTACCAGGGTTGCACCACCCACAAGAGTGATTGGAGACACTTTGGGGCAAATTAATTCAAATTAAGGGTGGGGTTTGTAAATCTTCCATTTAATAGGACAACATGCTTATGGGATCCGATTGCAAATCAGGATAATATCTTTTTTTTAAAACAGTACAAAATCTACTATGCTCACTCAATCTACAATGATCACCAAAATATTTCAGACTAAACTCTGAGTGACAGAGTCAAGCGAAGTCATTTTCTCCATTAAGAGAAAGTTTTCTGCTCAGTTTCTGAGGCCTTGTACCTGACCCGGCCTCACAGTCAGCAGAGGGCTGAGATGGGACTGAGGACTCCCAGATTAATCAGGTGTGGCTCAGCAGGCCTGGCCCGGGCCCAGATGGCCAGCCATCCATGATTGTTTTAGATAATTTGCTGCAGGAGCTGCTCGTAAACTCCGGTACCGTTTTGCCATTCAAAATGTCCACTCAGACCCTGCTGGGCTTCCACACATGACAGAACTGGGAACAGGGCCTCCCTCAGACTTCTGCAGGGGCAGAGGCTCAAGACGAAAAAACGCACACACACACACACACACACATTCACACTCACACACATACACACACCCACACACCACAAGTCAGTGAAAATAAAAAAATGAAGGGTAAACTTGTTCTAAACCTTCTAACTTCACACCTCAAAAATGCCATAATCCCATCAACAAGCAGAAGCAGCCCTCATTATTATTAGAAGACTATCGACAATTCCAGGAGTAATCAAACTGTTAACTGCCTTTTTTAGAACCCAATTTCTGGTCGATTTTATGATGAAGCATTTAATTTGCCTTTCATTCACTTTGGGTACTGTTCCAAACTTCTCGTGAAACCATTTCAAACCCAACTGCGGCGACCGTCGGACGGTTTCAGCCAAAGCTGTGACAGGTTTTCTGCAGCACAAACAACCGTCGCAAGCAGATGAAACCACAGGATGACAATTCCCGCGGAAATTACCTGGAATCCGCCGAAATTCTGCTCACCTGGGACAGAAACCCAGCTGGGACAAAGATGAACGTCACAGTGCTCGAATTCCCCAGCAGAATTTACCAACATCTGTCATGCAGTTAAGCTCAATACAACATTAATTGATGGCTAAATGGAAGACCATGACACCCAGCCATTACCATATTAGAGTCAATAGTGCAGCTTACAAGAATGCCTAGAAGCAACTAACCTAATTATGGGATGTCGTTTTCCACCAGTTCCACAGACACGCACCCAATCTGTCAACCGATGTAGTTCATCAAGACTACAGGTAGTTCCACAGGTGCCTGAAGATAATAACTTTCACTCAATGCGGGGGGGGCGGCTGTGACATGGTTTGTGGAGCGGTCTGGCATTTCAAAAAAATTGTATTATTTATTTATTTTTCCATTTTAGTGGAGAAGCAGAGTTTTACATATGGAGCGGTTTGGATTTAGAGATTACAACGTGCGCACTGCTGTCGGAGAACAAAGAGGAAAAAAAGATTTATTCGTTTTAACTCGATGCAAATCGGCTGAGAGTGCAGCTCTGAAATAAGCCCGGTGCCAGACTGCATAGAGTGAAGGTGAAGAAGGATTCAGCAGAACAGCACCAGAGCTGAAACTCCAACAACTTTCTCACAGACTGAGAAGCTCCTTCATTACAGGCATCCAGAGCGACTTACACGACTCTTTTTTTTTACGTTGCATCCATTTATAATACAGCTGGATATATACTGAAGCAATGCAGGTTAAGTGTCCGACCTGGGAATCGAACCGGTGACCTTCAGGTTGCAAGACTAGCCCCTTACCCATTAGACTACACTGCTGCCCTGTCCCTCAGCTGCCGATGTTGGTGAAGGCCTTCAACATGATACTTCTAACAAAAAAAAGCCTGCTCCCCTTTTTTTTAAATTATCATTTTTTTTTTTTTTTTTTTTGGCTATTTCTCAAATCCACTTTAGGGAAAGGCATCTCACAGGAGGCAGGAAATATTGTTTAATTATTGTAAAAGCAAGAACAGAACAGGCCCATTAATGATTCATCAAACGCTCCCTGTTTGTTAAACATCAGATAGCCGCGCGTAGCATCGAGAGGGCAGCAGATTTATGATGAGCTTTCAGAGTTTCGCCCGTTTGTTCAGCAGATAGCTGCTCTGCCCATTACACAACTTCACTGACATTACTGCTGTTTGCAGCATTTATTCCACAATATTTAATATTTCCATAAACTCAACGCATTGCCTGTGAGGAGTGGCACTTAAATTAGTGCGGAGCTCCCTATTGCTGAGGGAGATATTTCAGGGCTCGAAACTCGCTTGTGTTGCCTGATTCTTGAGGTGCACACAATCATGTTCTTCACTGCATGCCCTCAGTGTGTGGTTGCTGTTTACGTTCTCTTCTTCTGATCTTAACTTTTACACAATAATAAATTCAAGTATTACTTGAACTTTTTATCTCAACTTTTCTATGACCTTTTTTAAAAGAAAATAGAAGAGCAAGCAGTTTAATTTTTACAACTCCGGACACACAGGTTCATTTGATGTATTTGCGATCCGGTCTAAAATCCAAAGAACACAAGGCTTCTAAAACTTTTCCAGGAATTAAAAACTGGCCTAGTGTGGGTGATTTTTACTTTAATTGTTGTACAAATTGGCAGAAGGAAATTAATGATAAAAAAGGATGACAGCAAAAGATAATAAAGTTTTAAGAGGGGAGCGGAGACCTTGGGGTGGCAGACACGGGACGCAGGCGAGGCTGTTAAAGCTGTAATTAGTTTCACAGGGGGTCTGCTCCGTGACAGGACGGCTCAGATCTGCGCAGGCCCGACGGCGGCAGGGGTATTATTCTGCCCACTGTGCGTTAAATCACGACAGAAAATCTGGGAGCAGCAATTTTTACCACAAGTAGGTATTACCAGATGCACTATTGGCTCATTTAATATACGGCCTTGGATGATGATGGTGCTAAATTATAGATATTAATTATATGGTCTCAAAAGCTCAAGATTTGTTATGTTTTTGTTTGTTTGTCTGTTTTTTTTTATCAGAATGTTGCCGAAATTTAAACCTGCAGTGAGCAGACTCCAGACAGCGGAGGGAGACGAGTCTCTCTCGTGTTCTAATGCCGAAAGCCCTGTCGCTCTGGTTAAAACCCCCGGGTGTACAGACTGTGTGTCTCCGCTCCTCCCGCCCGGGGCACTTCAGCTGAAAAATAGCCTCATTTAGAGCTCAAGCAGTGACACGTCACAAACCGCCAAACTTTTTTTGTTTAACCGCCACTTCGTCCGAGCCAAGCATCTCTCCTATTAACTCGCACGGGCGAAGTCCAGCGAGTTCGCTGACTTCATGACTGCCTAAATTCGGCAGTTGGCACGAGGCTGAGGGTGGCTAACAAGCCGACTGTATGATCAAAGCGCTTATCCCGTCAAAGCGAAAGCCCGCGTTGTATCCTGATACGGCTGGTTCGGTTGTGACAGACAGTCGGCCATTTTCTCTGGCTGGGGTTACTAGGACAGAGCAGCATGATGTACAGTAATAGCTGAGCTTCTCAACAGGGGGTCCACTGCAGCAGGTCCCTGGCCAGACTCGATATGCAATGACTATATACAGATTTTGGGAAATATTTTCGAAAAATGTTTAAAATAAATAAATATATATATATCCTTTTTAACTTATGATGGGGTCTCTTGGATGCCTTTGAACCCAGTTGGGGGTACCAGTTGGAGATCAGAAGAGGCTGAAACCCCTGCTCTAATATATGTGCCCCATTTCTTTAGTTTCTTTGTGAATAATCATTCAAATAAAATATTATTTTTTTAAATAATCGTTTTCTATTCTGAGTCACTGTACAGAAATGTTGGAAATTTTCTTGACGGGTGCCCTGATGTTGACGTGAATCCTTGATCAGACTCTAAGAGACATCACTCAGAAGCACAGAGTCACAGATGCTTAGAGTCACAGATGTCCCTTAGAGTCACTCAGATGCATTGAGTTACAGAGTCACAGAAGTACAGTGTCACAGATGCATAGAGTCACAGAGTCACAGAAGTACAGTGTCACAGACGCATAGAGTCGCAGAGTCACAGAAGTAGTGTCACAGATGCATAGAGTCACAAATGTCCCTTAGAGTCACAGAAGCACAGAGTCACAGATGCAAAGAGTCACACATGCATAGCTAACACCGCTACGAGAAACTTATATTCAATAAAAATGATATCCTAAAAATGTGCCCGCGGTGCCAGGGTCTGAGCAAGAGTTCTGATTCTTCAATAACATTTTAAACAAATGTCATTTGTTTTGGTTTGTGGAATCTAGACGCAATTGGTCTTCACTGAAACTACTTGGGGGATTCAAGTCTTTTTCAAAACATTTCGCAAAGTGCTTTACTGTATATAGCAACTGGGTTTTTACAATTGTGGTGAAGTACATTAATTCTACACATTAATCTTATCCCATAATGGAAACAATCTGCAGTAAATGTCTTGTTTTGAGTTTTTTGTTCATCTGTCTATATTCTCCAGAAGGTATTTTGTTTTTTCTAGAAACATTAAATTGAGGCAAACTCTTGATGACTTTCCAAACAAAAAAAGTTATCTCCATTTATGTAGAACACCACAGTGTTACAGTATGTTGAACAGTTTAGAAAAAAATGTAAAAATTAAGTAAAACTTGAGAAAAATACCATCTGCTTGGAAAGAGCAAGAAGCTTTGGGAGAATTGTCCTTATGGGATATGAGTCATAAATCTTTTTATTCAAGCAGAATCTTTCATAAAGTGTTTCTGCATAACCTCAATATAGCCTGGCAAAGTGATTAAACATCTTTCAAATGATGATCCATTTTCTGCAGATGATGAAAACAAAGTACCAAAGAATCACATTTTCTCTTTGCCACAATTATTTTAGCATTACTGCTCACAGGTCTGCGGTAATAGATTTTTATAGAATTAAAAGATTTTATTTATTTACTCTCAGGCATTCTCCAAAACAAAGTCAAATGTCAAACATGCTTTTGAAATATGTCGCCATTGTGCTAGTTTATCCCCTCGGAGACACCAGACCCGATAGCCGCCATCGCTGTTGACTGCTGTACGCGCACAGGGCCCTAATCGTAAACAAGACCCGAAAAAAAAATAATTACCCCACTCCTAGGGCCCTGGCACTGGTTTATCAGTGCAGCATAGGGCAGATTTAACATCCTGTAGGCCAACGATAAGGAAAGGCAGGGGCTGAACTAAGGGCTGAGTAGCCTGGCTCTGACATCACGCCTCAGGCACCGCTTCAGCCGCTTCCACGGCACCGTGCACAAAAGGCCGCTTATCTTTTTGGATCATTAACAATGGCTTGCTGGGGTAATATCTACCGAGTCACAAAAGCATATTCAAAAACCACTGAATGCGAGGAGAGGGTTTAACATCACATATTCTTCATCAAAAAAAAAAAAACCCCCCCCAAAAAAAAAAAAAAAAAACCACAGACACAGGCAACTCACCGACAGTATATTAAAATTATATTGCATAAATTATATCCAGTAACTAGAATGAGAACCGCTGCATGCACTTTCAGAAAAGAAGGAGAGAATGGACCGTGCGGAATTTTGATTGAATTATTAATGCAAATCAATGTTAATTTTCATTGACAAAGTGTTAGGTCAGCACTCAGCACTGAAAGCAGAAGGCCTCGGCTCGGGCTGTGTCAGTAACGTACGCGGCATAAATCAGCGCAAACACACACCGGGGTTTCGCAACCTCCTGAGCGAATCTGCAATGCAAAGCAGAAAGTTTCCCTCCAATAAAAAAAGCAACTCAGAGGACAGCCTGAATTTCCCAAACTCTCATCTCAGTGTTAATGATATACCATCTGGAGATTATTTTTTGTAACTGATCAAATAGCACACAGCTGAGAAAAAATCATAAAAATGCAATATCCAATCATAAATTTATCTGTCTAGACAGATTCACCATTAATTCTTATATCACATTAAATGTCAACGGTGATAAACTGAGTGAAGAACTGTGATAAAACAGAATTTACCTGCCTAGTGCGTACTGCTTGAACATTTTACCTGGTCAGAATTAGGACACCTTGCACAGGTGCAGTTTTGTCTCTCTTTGACACAGGGGTGCACAACAAAGGCCGACTCCCGCTCTTAAATATTTAATCTGCTCGATTATATCCTGAACTTATTTTTGACCGGCTACAGCTGCAGACTGCAAGTGTATCCTAAAGACTTTACTGTGCTCAAGTACAGGGGTGAGACAGAGTAGTTTATAGAGCTGACAGAAAAGTAAATCCAACACCAACAGCAATGAAGGATCAATGACCTAAAAGGGATGTAGTCTGCCGTGACTTCACTGTTCAATTTCTAATGTATCAACGCGCAGACACCGCACTCAATTAGCCTGCATCAATACTCTGCATACGCAGCCTACATTAGAGCCTGCGGTAACTACTGCACTAAGTACACGTGCACATAAAGTACTGTGTTTTATGAATGTGTGTTAAGCTTAACTTTTAAAACTGATGCGTTAGTCAGTGTGTGCACCCATGCTCACACACATCCATCGACATAGGCTTGTGAACTGACATAGGCCTACGCATCGACATAGGCTTGTGAACTGACATAGGCCTACGCATCGACATAGGCTTGTGAACTGACATAGGCCTACGCATCGACATAGGCTTGTGAACTGACACAGGCCTACGCACTGCCATAGGCTTATGGCCTGTGTCAATGTGCAAGCCTATGTCAATGTGTGGGCCCATGAGTTCTACGCACTGCCATAGGCCTGTGCATCTTTCTGTTCTCTGTACTAGTACACAGTGTCTAGTACACACACACTGTCTAACTGTACACAGTTAGACCGACATGTTCAGTGATATATATATTTGGTAGATCAGGCAGATGTATACAAGATAAGCATAACCAGCATACCAAGCACATCATAGCAACTGGATGCTATAATAGCCTTTGCCGCAACTGGCCTGCTATAGTGTATGGTGCTCATCTATATGTTGCTATGCGAGGAGGATTTTTTATAATTAGCATTTGCATCTTTTAAACACATTTTCTTTTGTAACATCTGTCTCGCGTGCTTGTGTTTGTGTCATGCACGCACACACTATTCCCTCTCCTGCAGTTCATTACACTTCAATAAGGCTCTCTATTCCCACAAAACCTGTCATCACAAAGGCACATCAGGCCTCCGAGGCACTGGAATATCGGTTTTGACAAGCTCTGATGGTAGATACTGTAGTTAAAGTCAGATATTAATTGCACTGTTTATTGGGATTTGAAATTCGGTTAAATACAAGAACAGCCTCATTCTGCAATACATGAATGCTGTCATCTGTGAATGTGTCTCAAATTATCTTAAACCCGAAATGAACCTGGCTGGTTAAGGCTCAGTTCTGACAAAATAATACTCCTGCCAATGGAAAAATGTAGAATTATTTACAGAATGACAACCTCCCACAGCGTTACATATAGAGATTTGCTTAAAAAAAAGGAGCCATTTTCTAGTCCCAGACCCCCCATCATGGTATACAGATTTTGAGATTTCAACGGTCAAGAAAAATTCCTTTCCAGGAACCCAATTTTTATCCACGTCGGTTTTATTGCCAGGGAAGTGACACACAATAAAACACAAACATCCCCCAGTGGAAAGAAAAGGTCTTTATTTACACTGCAAAATATATTTCTTCTTCTAACATATGGCGGGAGGCAAGGGGGTCTATACGCTCCTCGATCAGGAAACATCATTTCAGGCATGACTGCACCCCCCCCCCCCCCCCCCCAAACCCCCCCCCCCCCCCCTTCTCGTACCACATTGTGTCCCGTCAGGGGGAAACGCCGGTGGAATACACAATTTCTTTTGACCTTTTTCAATATCTCCTATATATCTTGAGTTCCAGAATGCACGCCCACTGCAGAGCAAAAAAACAAAAACATTATCAGATCGCATCCGCCAGACTTTTTGTCTGAATCATTTGTTTTAGAGTTCTCTAGCAGAGTTGAGGAGGAATAAATATTATGCACCCTCTAGAAAGAGTCACAGACATCACCATACCTTTTGACCAGTGTAAATCAATAACAGTGCCTGCATGTCAATAAAGCAAAAACAAAATAATGAAAATTCACTATTTTTTAATACTTTTCTACAGAGGTCAGACCAAGATGGAACTTACTCAGCCAGTTTCTCTCTTCTTCACCTAACCCTTTAAGGCGTGAGGTCACAAACGAGTGATTAGAATATTCCCGAACTGAACATTCTAATGTTGATGTCACAATCACTGCTGGCGTTTGAAAGCAACGGAGTTCTAGAATGCCGACTTCAGAATTTTGAGAAAACACATTCCCAAAAAAACCAGCTCCTTCAAAGAGTTACGTTCTCAGTGAGGATGCCTGGATTCTATTGGACGAAGCGATGTAGATTTGAGAGGACGCTCAAGCCAGCACGGCTTGCAGCGTGTTTACGCCTCGCATCGGGCAGCAGCGAGCCCAGCCCGCTGCGGGATGCTGACCGTGTTAAATAAGGCCGCAGATGGAGGCCATTATGCAGGGGTCACTCTGTAATTATGAAAAAATTTTTCTGGGTTCAGCGAGGTCACCCTGGAGAGACAAGCGCAGAATGATGGGACACCGGCCAACTAATAGCCCACCTGCCTGTTTGGCCGCGCCCCGCGCTGGTCGGGCTGCGGCCTCGTGTGCGTGCCACGTATCAGAGCGCACCCCTGGCGAGGACAGCCAGCGCCAATTCGGAAGTTATCTGAAAGTCAAAGACTCAGCTTCAATCATCGGCCGTCCTCAGCTTTGACTCAGGAGTGCAGAATGCCGAACGTGTCAGCCGCTGTTTTCATTTCCTGTTGATTTCGCCAGTTAATTTGGGTGATTGCTCGCTGAACATGCCAAAAAGTAACACTTGCACTTATTTGTAAGTCAAAGTTAAGGACGAATTTTGATTGAATCCAGGCCAGAGTAATAGAGAAATGGTGACTGGATCCAGGCCAAAGTGTCGAGTTCCGAGGCTGGAGGACAAGCACGGCACTGAAGAACAAAAGGCAGTCATTGGAGGAAAGAGAAACAGAAGAAAGGTGCTTAACTCTTTCAGACAGACTGCATGTAGGATATTTGCTGTCTAAAGATGCTCCATTGAACAGAGATGCTTAACTCTTTCAGAAGTATGTACGATATATGCTGTCTGAAGACTCTCTATTGAACAGAGATGCTTAACTCTTTCAGAAGTATGTAGGATATATGCTGTCTGAAGACTCTCTATTGAACAGAGGTGCTTAACTCTTTCAGAGGTATGTAGGATATATGCTTCTGAAGACTCTCTATTCAGAAATATTCAGAAGTATGTAGGATATATGCTGTCTGAAGACTCTCTATTGAACAGAGATGCTTAACTCTTTCAGAAATATGTAGGATATATGCTGTCTGAAGACTCTCTATTGAACAGAGATACTTAACTCTTTCAGAAATGTAGGATATATGCTGTCTGAAGACTCTCTATTGAACAGAGATACTTAACTCTTTCAGAAGTATGTAGGATATATGCTGATGGAAGACTCTCTATTGAACAGAGATGCTTAACTCTTTCAGAAATACGTAGGATATATGCTGATGGAAGACTCTCTATTGAACAGAGATGCTTAACTCTTTCAGAAATACGTAAGATATGTGCTGATGGAAGACTCTCTATTGAACAGAGATGCTTAACTCTTTCAGAAATACGTAGGATATGTGCTGATGGACTCCCTACTGAACAACTGGGAACTCACAGCTCCAATTCCTAAGGCACACGCTGGGTGAAAATGTGGCAAATATTTGAGTAAAAGAGACCAAAAAAAAGTAAAACAATCTCAGTCACCTTCAAATAAGATGGTATCGCATAACTCAAACAAGAGTTATGCGATACCAGCAAAGAAAAACAAAAAAAAAACACATGCACTTACTTTTTCACTTTTTTGAGGAGTGGTATGCAATACAGAGAGAGTGCACTCACGTTAAGGCTTTTCCCCGCAGACGAGCGACTGGAGGCTCTGTATATCTGGAGGAAGGGTCAGGACGTAGCCCAAAACTGAGGGATTTTGGCGAAGCACTTCATGGCAGCAGCCGTGTTTTTAAGAGGATGACATTAGCAATAAACTGAAGGACACCAAGCAGAAAATTAGCTGGATATACTTCAGTCGGCCTGACCCAATCCAAAATACATGGGGCTATCTTCATATTAGCAACCAGAACATTTGCTGCAGGAGTGTCAAAAGTGCATTTTTATATGGATGTATTACTGACGTCTTATTCAGGATATATACCATAGTTCAGTTCATGTGTTGTAACCCAATTTATTTTATTGCAATGCTGCACTTTAAAGATTATTGTACTGTTACCATTCCATTACAAAGTGGTTAAACTGTATAGTGAAGCCAAATATTTAAGAACGCAGAGTTCATAAGCAGAATAACACGTTCATAAAAATATCACAGACATAATGGATCGATAGGTGCCATTATTATAGTTACCTTGGCTTGTAAGCAGTTCATAAAGGTGCTGAAAGCCAATAGGCAAGACATAATCACATGAACCTTTTTAAACGCTTTTCAAAAGTGACCCGATTGAAAATAGATATCCGTAAAATGGCTGTTTCGCGTAAATGGTAAATGGACTTCATTTATATAGCGCTTTTATCAAAAGCGCTTCACAACTGATGCCTCTCATTCACCCATTCACACACACACTCACACACCAACGGTGAAAGGCTGCCATGCAAGGTACCAATCAGCTCATTGGGAGCAATTAGGGGTTAGGTGTCTTGCTCAGGGACACTTCGACATGCCCAGGGCAGGGGATCGAACCGGCAAACCCTCCGACATGAGGAACTGGCGCAAAACATCATTTCTGAGGAAAAACAAAGCGGCCCTGGAGAAAAACAGCCAGAGTTCAGGGCTGATGTGTGCTCCGTTCTGCCCGTGATTGTCTCACTCCGAGACTGATGTGCAGCACCTGTGTGCCGGTTTCAATGTCAGCCCAAAGCAAGCCTGCCAAAGGACATCAAAGACCTATGTGTTTGGCAGAAAACAAACAGATCACATCAAAAAAAAGCATTGTAGAAATCTGTACAGCACTTCACAAAAAACATGGCAAACAAAAATGTCTTCATAATGACACTTTGTTTCTTTTGGCACACAAGCACCCAGGTGTATGACAAGAGGAATCCTATTAAAATTTCATTCGCCCGCTCGTACGATTACTCAAACACCAGGAGAGAACTTTATTTACCAATGTGTGAGAGAGAGAGCGTGTGTTTAAACAGTGAGGGGGGCGATCTGCTCACACACTTAATCACATAGAGTGCCAGCGATATGTGAATAATTAATCAGCTAATTCTTTCATTTCAGTCATGTGTCTGGAAGACAAGTTAATCCTTCTGAAATATTGTTTCACACTTTCCATCTTTCCAGCATCTACACAAAAAAAAAAAAACAATAAATATGTGAGCAGTTTGATGAAGGTCTTTGCCTCGGAGTAGACGAAGTTATGGCCCAGTCACATTCCGAGTGATAAGAATAACTCATGAAACACGACGATAACAATCTATGGTTTGCCAGCACGGGGACATCACTGTTATCATTCCAGCACACCTGTCCATCAATTCTTTTCAAGTTCTCTATCTCTCAGGTGATGAGCAAGACTGGGAGGATGAGGAGAATGGAAGAAGAGTGTTTACAGCTCTTGCACATGCTCCGAAAAATTCATACAAAGATACTGCATGTCAGAGGGCAGGGCAGACACATAAACCCACTATTACGACCAGCTCCACGAATGTTCCAGGTTTCAACACTCCTCTGAGATTTACCTCTGCATAGTTTAATTAAATGATCATTAAAAATGAACACCAAACAATAAAAAAGTTTTTTTGTGTTTACTCAGTGGACTGATGTATAAAATGTCACTGGATTAAAGGATTGTAGCGATACTTGAACACTGCTGTCATTCTTGTAAAGTGAGCATCTCCAGCCACTCAATGGTATTACATACAGTATGCTTACCAGCATCTCACCTTTTGGTATGTAATAGTAATCATTGACTGTCCAACCAAAAAACAATTCAGGGAATCGGGGAAGCAGAAACCAGTGATATTTGCACTTTATGCCACTGGCTCCTAATCCTTTTTAATGCCGGGACCCAAATTAGAAAATTTTGTACCTTTTCAGGAACCCGTCAAACACACATACCAGCACAGCCCAGTGGACTACAGACTCATTCCAGGACCCACCTCATACGCTCCCACGACCAATTTGGGGTTTAAGAAACACTGCTTTATGCCAGTCTCAGGAGAATTATTTGTAAGGCCTATAGGTTGTTTTTGCAATTGAATATGCACCATGAAGAGATAAGGTATTGCCAGTTAAATCTGTTTTGCCACTCTTCTGCCTTGTACTGCTCTCCAAAAATGGACCAATCTGATTGGCTTGCAGTAAGAGACTGAGAACAAAATTCACCAATCACCACAGAGAGGATCACCTTAGACTCTTTGACGACAGGCAAAGTCCATCATGAGCCAGAAATCTGACAACTGACCTTAAAAGTCCAAAATGCCCGGCTTATATCCCATCATGCCTTTTCTCACTATGCATCATTCAGTAATCCTGCTATGGTAACCAGGTAGATCTACTGATAACCAGCTAAGTAAAAACATCAGCATATTATTTTAAAATATTGTCTCAACCACCACAGGTGTAATTTACATTAGCTGTTGCAGTTCATTGTTAATTCAGAGACCTTAAAACACATGCAGGCTCATGCATTAAGAGCTATTCTCACACTCATACGCTCAGCTCATAAACTCTCAGGCATACCAACCATAGCCTCGGGGTACACACATCCTGCAAAGGAAATTCTCAACTCTGAGCCTACGCTGTGTACAGTAAGAGCTGCTTCCCATGGAGCTAAAGCCTGGACCTAGGTTTCTAGAGGGGTGGAAATCTAGGTTGAGAGAAGTCTTGACCCAAACGGATTGGTTTTGCCCTGATATAGCCTGGATACGTCCGGGGTTGGCTGGAGGCCGGAGAACTTCCACTTCTCATCAAAATGTAGCTGTATTTTCACCTGAAAGCCAAGATTACCACAAAAATTTACACCACACAGTATAAATTTTCAATGTTAAATCAACTCATAGATAGTTTATATGAGTCTGCTATGGCCAAAGTGGACTTCTATAAACTCTGTTAGAGTTGAATGAATACCGTGAGTTTTTGCTGCGTCCCTGCACAATGTTCAAATGTGACCTACGACCTTTACAATACCTGCATGACAGAGCTGGAGTTTGTTTCTGAATCAAATGTTGCTATGCTGAAATCAAGGACAAGAAGTCGTGCCACTAGGTAACAACACATTGTGTGTGTGTGTGTGTTAAAAAGTGATGTTCTCCTGTCGAAAGTTTATTGAAGGAGAGTCAAGGGGATAAAAGGCAAAGGTGAAGATAGCAGCAACAAATATAAAAGAAGGAAAAAAATTGACTGGAAAGATGAATCGTTTGCCTGCATCGTTTAACAAAGAAAGACAAAATAATTAACGATAAAACAGAGAACTGCTTTACATTCTTCATGCCCTTTTCAACTGATGAACAGAAGGCCATTGCACTAGCAAAAATGTGAAAAAAAAAAATAAAATCTATGAAGCCAACTTCATAGACTTCTTGATTTATTTATTTGTTTGGAATGTGAACAGGATTTTTAATGGCTTGTGTCTTTGGCTCTCGCAAGGATTAAATCAAAAGAACTTTTAATCGCGTTAAAATGTTTTTTTTTGGTTAAAAAAATCTATTCAACCTCCAAATCCTTCCCTTAGATTCTGCTGAAATTCGCAGTTAATTGAGGCAGCAGACTCTGCTAAGGGTCGAGTCGGGCAAGGACAGCAGACAGGCCTCCTGCTTTAAAGGTAAGGACAGCCTTATCCCCTTTTTCATATTGCATAACAGGATTTCTTCATGTTCTCTGCACAACGTGAAGGGCTTTGAAAGCTGCGAGTCCCAGGGAACGTTACTTCTCATTTGAGCTCCAGGACTTACAGGGACGTTATGTGAGCTTAAAAGCAGCTGGTGCTAACAGTACAGAACTCTGAGTAATTGGTAGAACCTCAGAGTGAACTGAAGGGCCGCACTCTCAAAAGACATGAAGCTGTGTGCCTATTAAACTCCACTTCAGTAAAGGTGCTAGTAATTAAAACAGATTTTAAAAATTAAAATAGCCGCTTCCTCCACAAGTGTATCATCAGCGATGCTGACTGTGTAACAAACTAATCTGATTAAGAGCAAGTGAAGCTGTTGACATATTTGTATCTTCAGATCAGGTGCAGCTCTGTTTGAACACGCATACTTGCCAATAGCGATGTGTAATTATTGGCTGCAATGACTAATGATGGGACAGTTTATGAATACTCTCCATATTACTCATAAATTAGTGATTAGCTGCTCAATGGTCTGAGGGAGTAAGCAGATGATATGATATTGCAAATTCATTCATAAGGAGCTCTAATCTTTGTGGCACCTCCCAAGTAAGAACATTCACAGTTTTCCTCTAGGTGTTAGGATTACATTAAAAACTTGGAAACACGACAGAGTACATACTGTACATGCTGAATGCCCATTCCATACCATCTGCTATTTTGTCATTCACCACAAAACACATGCCAAATGTTTTGCCGGAAATATATTTGATCCAAAGCTCAACTGAATTGTTCTTTTGAGGGCGTGTATTGTGTGCTGGTGATCTGAAGCAATCTTATTGCCAGATGGCTGGTTCACACATTTGTTTACTCTTAATGACTATTATACCAAATAGTGCTTGTCTAGCTATTTGCATTAAAAATCCCAGGGCCAGGTACCAAACTAGCTACAGTAGGTGCATTCTAGCGCAATGCAAAAAGATAATATTTTAAAAATAGATTTTACTCTCCATTCTGAATAGTTCTTAATATGTATAGACTCTGTGGAATATACTAGATATAATTTCATCATATTTTTATGATGAAGTAAATCACAAAGAACGTTCATAGCAAACCACTGAACAGGTCAGGGACACAATATGGTTCTGTTAACTTGCATTAACTAGTGCCATAGCTAACATGTAGACCTACAGTATATATAGTCATAAACAAAACGTTAACAATACTTTCAATGTTAAAAAAAAACACCAATAATGCCTTGAAATAACAATGACATGCCATAACAAGGATATGTATTATTCTATTTCAATTTCTTTGCTTTCTCTAGCCATAAAAATAATTTGCATAATTATAAACAATAATACAATATGTAAAAACAAACAAACAAAAAACTTAATGAATGAAATGCTTGCATAAAATTTTGTCCATGTTTGCTTCCCAGCATAGCAGTGTTACTGTAGAGTTTCTCTGGACTCTACTGTTCGCCCCTTTAACACAGGAACAGACAAATGCATTTCAGATTAATTCTCTGGACACACTGTGCCATCTGAACTGAGTCCAGCGAAGTGCTGATGTCCATCTAAACCTGTTTTTAATTGGTGTTAAAACATCTGAACCATCAAATTAACGACTGGAGGCTTTTCTCTAATGAACCGACAGGCAGAGTCAAACCTTCCACAGTTCCTACCGACAGATCTGTGTGGACTCGTATCGAATAATCAATGTGCTATTTTCCATTTTTTTGTATATCAATTGTGTGCCATGCATAATGTATTCATGGCAATAAAATATCAGTAACCATTAGTTAATTATATGTTTTAATTAATGGTGAATTCTAGTTATACTGATACTGGTATTTGTCACAGAGTTAGAATATGATCCACAGTTTGACAACGTTGGTATCAGCACGCTCTTAAATACGAATTTGCCCTAACTGCTGCATGATTTTGTTTTTAATTAAAGAACATAAGCAGATACAGATAGACCAATTCCCTGAAGTACGGCATCATACACATCACAGGTGGCAGTGTAGCATACTGATTAAGGAGCTAGTCTTGTACCCAAAAGGTCACATGGAGGACTACCGTAGGTAGGAACCTTGGGCAAGGTTCAGTATATATCCAGCTGTATAAATAGTGTAAATGCGTGTGTGAGTCACTCTGGATAAGAGGGTCTGCTAATTATGGTCATAATCATGTGGGAGGGCAACAGCATGGCTGCCAACTGTGATCTCCAGGTGACCGTGTTGCACAGGTAATGCATACAGGAAAGTGAAAGAAAGCACCGCAAAGTGGCCATGGTGGACAAAGGCCCACCATACAAAGGTGACTGCCAAGGAAGGTTGCAATTTTGTATTATATACAAATCATATCAGAAGTAAAAAAAAATCCCATTGCTATAGCCTCATTATCTCATAATTCACTTTTTCTGCTAAGATATGTTTTGGGTCCTTTCAGAAATGAACGAGCGTTGTATAACTGCCGTCTGTTGTACACAAGACAGAACTAAAAGCTATTAGGAAAATAAATTCTTCAAAAAAAACCTAATTCTTATCGGAGAAAGAGGAGGCTGTTTTCATCAAGCACTAATGCGTGAGACCTGGGCGTCCATTTTCCGGATTGCCCTCAGCAGCTAATGCCTTCAGACCTTTCAGAACATAATAATATCAAAATACCGACAAGAAACCGTCACCTGCTGAAATAAGTGCTATTGATTCACCCCCAATGCTCACAGAATACATAGAAAAAAATTATGTTACATATGCAGACTTCATATAGTGTAACCCACAAATGAGCGTTGTATTTTTGCACACACATGTTGTAAACAAAACTAGAGACAATGACAATTCAAGCGTTCTATTAGCCTGCAAAATGTAATTCTGGTCTTATCCAAGTCAATGCTAAAGACAATGATCATGTGAACTCACAAATTGAATCTGTGACTAACTATATTTATATATATATATATATAGTTTCATGTTATCTAGACTTAACTTGCATTGTGTCAGTTCAGTACTGGGTGTGAAAATCCTACAGCCTCTGGCTCATGTTTGATTGCAGGTAGCAAATAAAATAAAAAAAATTGCATTAGCAGATTTGTGTTACTGACAGTTGCTGTTTGAATGCAGATTAAAACATATTCATGCATTCTGCTAAATACCATTAAGGGAAAGAAACGTGCGATGAGAATAATCATAACGGAGAATGTGCGCTAACGTTAGCACAGCAAGTCGGGACAGATAAAACACGTTCATTAGAGACTCACCCATTGAATTACAAAAGTAATTAACACCTTAGCACCGTGGACATTAATCAGCAAAAAGCAGGTGTTGATTGTTCCTAAAATATATGCAAGCCAGACAATTTTTTATTTTTTTTAAATCCAAAAAATAATTACTCATTGATATGTGAGAACAGTCACCGGTTCCCAGAGCTGAAGCTAATAAAACTCTAAAGGAAATTTAAATATTCATAATAAATAGTGATGAATGACTTGCAAATGTGTTTAATTCCATTCTGAGATGTGTTTTAAACTAATAACATTTCCATTATCAGTCTGAAATAAACATTCCCCTGGATCTATATGACTGCCATTAAACAACTTTGGCAAATGGACTGTTTTTACACATTTATTATAGATGGGTATCTTAATCGTAGCATGTTTATTGTAAGTATGTCAAAACCATGCCTGTACAGATGTGCAGTGTAATTTTACACATCTTTGCTTAATTTTCAGTGTTTTTTCCCCCCACATTTGATCTATTCCATATTATTTACAGGCCAGAATCATCACAGCATCTTTCCCTGCCTGTTTGCACAGATCACTTTACCCTTCAGATTGTAGCACTATAGACTCAATACTATATATTTTATGCATGTGTGTTAAAATACACAAATTACAACCACAACATACTGTATACACTTTTACATCGAGCTTACAGCATATGCAAGCATGTGTGTAAAATGAGTGTGTGTGTGTGCATGTGCGTGTGTACAGTGTGTGCGTTTGTGCATGTGTGTGCATGTGCGTGTGTACAGTGTGTGCGTTTGTGCATGTGTGTGCATGTGCATGCGTGCATGTGTGTGCGCGTGTGTGTGTGTGCATGTGCATGTGCATGCGTGCATGTGTGTGCGTGTGTGTGTGTGTGCGTGTGTACAGTGTGTGCGTTTGTGCACGTGCATGCGTGCATGTGTGTGCATGTGTGTGCGTGTGTGTGTGTGTGTGTGTGTGTGTGTGTGTCCCTTCCATGCTTATCGGATTAGGTCACTACTCCAAAGCATAATGACCTGTGCAGGAATGCTAGCGAGCGCCAGGAGCTAAATCCGGCCCTCGTTTCAGGCGCCCCCTCTGAATGAGAGCAGCCTCTGACGGGACGGGACAGGTGGCGGAGGCGAGAGCGGCGGCCATCTTTGATCGATATATAGACCCCGTCCCGGGGGTCACCAGCTGGGCCTCCGTCACTGGCACTTCCTGGTCTACGGTTTCGGGGGGTGTACAGGGTCACGGACGCTCTTCCAGGAGGTGTCCCCCCCAACCCCCCCACCCCCCCCCCCCCCCCCCCCATCCCCGAATTTGACTGAGGTTCGATGGGAAGCAATAGGTGGACCATCTGGCCTGGGCTACTTATTAAACCTTTCATAGTAGCGGTGGAGAATCCCACTGAATCTGATTAAGCGGGTCTTTCCTCTTTGGAGTCACACAGCTCTCAGTCCCTGAGTCACCGCTTCCCCTGACTCCATAAAAATCTGGAGCAGGGGCTTTTTTTTAGCTCGACTGCTCCGATGGATTCAACTTTTCCACCTGTGAAGCAGGAGAGCATAGCACTACCCCTGAAAGCACTACCCCCATGCCCTGGACAAAGAACCCTTCAACACTCACACATGGAGACACTCATAAGCGATGGGCCGTCCTCCTCGAATGGTGAACTCTGCTCATTGGTGGATTTTGCCGTACTGGTACACAGGAATAGCCAATGTACTTGTGTACCCAGAAGTCCCCTTTTTTCCAGGGTCGTCCAGTATTTCAACCCTTTTTCACAACATCCCGACCTTTTCTAAAAAATCGTGATTTGTCTTCAGCGGGTTCTCTGGCTGTGATCGCCAGTATTCTGGGTTCTCAGTGCAGTGCGCACACGGGCCTCCAGGGGGAGTTACTCCAACCAGCTCTCAAAAACACGGCTTTCTTACAACGCAAAGATCACGAGTGTCACATTTACAGCTCGTCGTGACGAACGGGCTCGAGGGTATTTTTAAAAGGAACCCAAGTGTGATGCTTTAAATTACCGCTGCTCACCCATCTCTAAGATGGATGCCTTTCTCCATCGAAGAAAGACGATAATTAAGGAGGAGAAATGCACTTTTCGGGCGATTTTTAACTCTCAGGCAGAAGAAAATTAAACTTTATTTCTCCAGCTCTCTTCCTCCCGTCATTCGTCTATTGAAATGAGAGTCTGCTCTGAATGGCCAGACCTTTACAGACACTAATCATAGCCATAGGGCTATACTCAAGACATCAATATTGTTGAGCAGCTTGCTAAATCTTTACATTTCTTTTCTGCCTGGCTCTCAGATTCAATCAAAGTTGTCAGTTTAGTGGTATTATTCTTTTCTTTTTTTAACAATAACAGAGAGATCGTGCTATTCTTTCAACAGTGGTTTCTTTTTACGATTTTCCTTCAGTAGTGGCTCCCTTCCCGATATTCCTTCATTCCACAGACTGGACAGTTTGGAATCATAGAGTCATAATGGTTCCCATAGAAACAAGCAAGTATAAAAAACAAACGCATAGTTTTGCCGGTCCTTGGTTCTCACCTGTAATGAATCTGTGCAAGACTGACATGTAATATTTGAGTAAATCGTGTAAAATAATGTGTGTTTTTTTTCTTACTCCGCATTGCTTTAATTTATGATATTGGTCGCTGACCTGAAGAATGCCTCCTGGATTGTTTCACATTAATATTTAGAGGTGCAGTGCACATGCTACAATGAAGTGCGGCGGATCCCTAATAAATTATGAACGTCGTTCACACTGACAGTACTTAATCAGAAATCATGGAACAATTAATAATTCATCGGATAATTCAACTTAATTATTTGCCATCTGAGTTTTTCCTGTAGTCCATTCTCTGGTGTGGCTGAAATGGTAGCGAGCTGACAGTGTAAACACCTGTAATGTTGTTAGCCGTGTAGCGCGTGACCACTGCTTTCTATTCTCCATTGCTCAGTTAATTACCTTTTTTTCCTCCTACCTTGCCACTGGTGGAGGATGGAAATAAAGGTACTTCATGTAATAAACCAAATTTGAATCTGGATAAGCATAGAAATTGTTATTTCATGACACTTACAGTACAATAGGCCATTAGGCAAGTTACTGTCAATGAAATGATGCCTTTATTAGCACTGTCTGATTTTAGGGCTCCTGCGTATTGTATTGTATTGTGGACTGAGGTGTTTGCTATGCTGAGTCACTCTAATTCACAGAAACATCACAGAAATATTTATTTTTTCTGGGTAATGATTTGTCTTTATCTCTTTATTTATTTCTTTATTTACTTAATTATTTAATAGTTTTACTGTAACGGTCTCAAACTCCTGTCCTGGAGGGCTGCAGTGTCTGCTGGTTTCTGGGGGTTGGGGGATTGGGGGGGGTGATCTCTGCACAAGTGTCTCAGTCATTGACTGGCTAAGGAATCTAAGCTAAAGGAAACCGCAGAAACCTGCAGACACTGCGGCCCTCCTGGGATTCAGTTTGACACCCCCGTATTAAAGGAGCACTTTATACTAATGGCTCATTAATTAATCGTTAATTAAAACATTCATATTACAATACTACAACTTACTCCTGGGCATTTCCGTAATATTCATATTAATGTACTACTGATTATTGGTTCATTCAAAATATAAAATTTGATTCCACTCACCTCTTATGAGTTGTGAAGGCTCATTAAGCATCAAATAATAGTATGTATCTAGACACTGATTTGTTTGTATTGGTTTGCAAATATTGCTAGAGTCATCCATAGCATCTGCCTTTTGCAATACTTATTCAAATCCATCTGATCAAACAAGTTTGGACAGTAGCAGGCCAGTTATGGATGTGTAAATGTTTCATGGAATATAACTTTTCCTTGTACATGACACACAATCAGGATGAAATTTCACATTTAGTTCAAATATAAGATTTGTTTCAGCAGTGCACATAGAATAGAACCTTTAAAGCCAGATCCAATCTGACTGAAATAACACAGATATTGATCATCGCTCATAAGTTTAAACAACCCATTCGACCAAAATGAAACACTCTCATAATATGATTCAGCATGAGGAGAAAAAAAACTACAGCTTAGTTATGTCTATTTTTCATTCTGTCATCACGTAGCCATCGTATCAAGCAAATGTGTTATTAGTATTCAGGAATTTTTATAAATGAACACATTAGTCATCATTATGCAAATACTATGCACAAGTTAAAGCAAGCAAAATGAAATGGATACAAATAGGCAAAAAAAATTCAATAAAAAGAAAACGAAGCTACTTAGTAAAACCCTTTGGCCATTAACATGCCAAAAGTGAGTACAAAATTAAGCCAAGCTAACAGCCTAATGTTCAAATTGTTAAACATAAAAAACTGAAATAAATGAAATAAAAAATAAACCATATGGTGAGGGTCTATATGTCACCTCCTAACCAAGCCCAAAGTCACCTTCCTACCTTCATTTTACTATAAAAGTCAAAAAGCTGTTAATAAATTGTGTAATACCATATATATTATCGTGTAATACCATATATATTTTCGTGTAATTCCATATATATTATTGTGTACTAGCATATATATTACCGTGTAATACCATATATATTATCATGTAATACCATATATATTTTAAAAATCATGCAGTTTTTAAAAAATATATTCGGTATTAGGCTATTTGTGTGTGTTTTTGCCTTTTGCCCATGTGAAGCTATCACCAGGAATTAAACACTTTCAGATAGTTAGACAGATTCTAAGTGTATTCTAAATAAAATAGATAAAAATGGGATGTCTGCCATTCTACACCAAGCTTTGCAAGCATTGAACACATCAACAGATCAGCTCTAACTGACAGAAACATAAAACGTCTCAGTGGGCCCGGCTCATATTGGATCATACTTAACAATGGCTTTTAAGTCTGCATGGGTACACCTGTGATGTTCCATTGGGCACCTGTGAGATTCCTTCGTACACCTGTGATGTGATGGGATGGAATAACTTTTTTGGACTGGAATATATTTTGACTTTAAATTTGCTTCAGGCTGCGCAATAAGTAACATGGAAATCATATGCTTAAAAACTGAAACCTGCCTTAAAGAAACAAGGGACATTAACTGAAATAAAAATGAATTCTTCCTTAAAATTTTATGCTTTCCACAGAAAGCTCTGAGCGTCCGTCTCTCTTTTCTTTCAGTTGAACAGACTTCATACAGAAGCAAATGCTATGGATGAATAATTGGGACTGCTGATGCTTTTAATCTCCTTGGTTTTTCTTAACTTCATATGAGTAGAGCTGTGGGTGGTGGGGGGGGGGGGTGTGGGGGGGGGGGGCTGTGTCCTTAAAAGTCCTCACCACCACGTCTTACTCCTCCCCCCCCCCCCCCCCCCCCCCCTGAACAAAGGCCAGAAGCTTGGTACAGTAAGATACGTTTTCCAGAGACACCTCACAGTGCGTTTTGTGCTGTGTCATGGTTCTGCACCTGTGCAGACTCCCCGGCTGTGTGGGGCAGGCTAAAAGCCCGTTCTGCCGGTTAGCACTTCATAGCTCAGCGCTACATAGCTCAGCGCTTCATAGCTCAGCGCTACACGGTCCACACAACGCCGGGGAACCAGAGGCGTTCACCGCAGCCATGACTCCGTACGGCTCCGTACGGCACTCCCCAGCAGGGGCTTCAACCTTTACTGATCTCCTGTTTACAGGGACTCCCGCTCAGGCTCACAAGACATCGAGGCCCCCCCCACCACCATAATAAGTTAAAACGGGATACATTATAAGAAAGGGGTTTATAAAGACTGCGGACTCGGGGCGAACCTGGGGGGGGTTGGGGGGTTTAGGGGTGTTGGCTGGGGTGGACTGTGATCACAGACAACGGGCGGCGGGACGGGGAATATTCTATTCGTTCACATGACGTCTGGCCTGGGGGCCCCCTATAGCAACTTTAACCCCCCCCCCCCATAGAGAACCGCAGCTCTACAGCACTGTACTCCCACCCTCACTGAGCAGAGCAGGACACACAGACTCAGGCTGCACACACACACACACACACACACACACACCTGGCTGGCTCAAACGGATTAGCTCACCTGGCTTAGGCCACTGAGTACACAACCTCTCTCTCACACAGACTCAATCACAGTGTGAAGCCTCTGCTGGTGTGAATGGAGCACAAGGGCCTGGACGTCCATAAAAACAAGGAAGAAAACAACATTGGCAAAGCCGGTATATGCAAATATAATACTTCATTTGTAGAGCTGTTTATCTGGCAAGCTAAACAATATGAGCCAATTAACAGTCTGTAGCTAGCGTGCTAAGGCAAACACTTGGCAAACTAATGCTTAAACTGGAGGATTAGGCTCCAGTATTACTTATTGTATTACCTTGTATTATTGTATATTTGGTTTTTATTATCCTTGTTTCATGAGCAAACGCATAGTTATGTGGCAACAGAATGATGACACTAAATGTGTTCATTTCCAAAAAGGCATTTGAACCTGAATGTATAGACAAGTACAAATATGCAAGCACCAGCACACTGTAATAGAACTCTCTAAGCTCTATTCTTAGAGCAAGCGAGACAGAGAGAGAGAGCAAGAGAGAGGGGTGAGAGAGACAGAGAGAGAGAGTGTGAAACAGAGAGAAAGAGTAAGCAAGTGAGAGAGTGTGTGAAAGAGGGACAGAAAGAGAGTAAGAGAGGACAGAATGAGAGAGTGAGTGAGAGAGAGAAAGAGAATAAGAGAGAGAGAGAAAGCTCATTACTTCCCGTGCAATCAGAGCAATGGCAATTAAAGGAACCAATCAGAACTCACCATCACACTCGTGATTCATCTGCTTACCAATTAATAAAAGACTTCAAAGGAAAAATGGATGGGAGCAGTTGTACTTTTTATGAGCTTGACAACCTAATACACCTCAGAGCGTGCGCTCGGTTTAATTTCTGGACAGCTCCCCCCCCCCCCCCCCCCCCCCCCGCGCACAGAATCCAAAGCCAGCTGAATTTCAATGATAAAGGCGGTATCAGCGAGCGCTAAGCGGCCTCAGAGGCAGAGGCGCTAACGCGCCGTAGCGGAGAGGCTCATTCGTATGCGGCGGACGCTAACGACGCCGCCGCCGCCGCGGTGCGGGCTGCCAGAGCCCAAACGCTCGCCCAGCGCTGCGCGGGGGGGGGGGGGGGGGGGCACTGCCTCAGAATGCTGATCAAACTGAGAGTCGCGTTTATTTTCCTTTAGGCCTTTTCCTCCTCCTGGCCCTCGGACGCGCTTTCTTCCCTGATTGCGGGGACCGTAACTGCCTCCTCCCCCCCCCGCGCTCCACCGCTCCCGCGTACGCAGAGCTGGATCGCTGTTTTTGGGCACATTCACCTCCGTAATGCCAACCATCCTACCGGGAAAAAAAAATCCTCACCCCCCCCCCCCCCCCCCCCCCCCCCCCCAAGACCACACTAATGTTAATTCTGCAAACCCTGATATATCCTCCGCTCTTTAATGTTCACAGTTTTCATGCTCTGCCGACCGCAGAGCGCATTTGCTGTGAACGTTCGGCCCCTAATTTACTGCGCGCTGTTGAAAAGGCTGAGGGGGGCCGAGGCGAGGGGGCAGAAAGGTGAGTAAAAACGGACAAAAGCTGATTATTTATTCTGTTAGTCGGAATTTAGCACCGGGCTCCAGTTTCTCTAAATAAATGACCGGTTTTAAAAAGGTTCAGCAACACATAGCGTGAAAAAAATGAAAATGTAAATGAAGGATGTTGAAACAGTAGACAGGGGTGTGGGAGGGGTTGAGATTCTGGGGGGAGGCTGTGATTGAGATCCCCCATGGGTGGCGGGTGGGTTGAGATTGCCACGGTGGCCTGGGGGGGGGGGGGGGGCGGCAGTTGCCTGGTGTTACAGAGTGGGGGTCTTGCCCGCCCCATAATCCCCGCCTATGCCCAGATGCCCATTCCGTTACCTACAGACTCACAGACCGCCGGTTTGGCCAGCCCACACCAGAGCAGAGCCTGTACTCACAGAGCTACGAAGTGTACAAACTCCATTCTGATTAAAAGAGAAGTGAAAATTAACTTTGGTCACAAAGGTAGTGTGAACGCTCATTTATAAATGTCACTGAGGCCTGGTATTGCTGCACTTCCAGAGTTTATCTCTTTCGGGAGACTATAAAAAACAGCACTGCATCGCCCTTGGATTCTACCACACTCTTTCAAACAGTAAAAGTTCCCCAGTACCCAACATCCTCTTTACACAATGAACTGAAAAATGTGTGATATCTGGGAAAACCCTTCACTGGCCTGTCCTTTCGCAACCTCAGAACTGATTAAAACTGTTTCTACAAAATGTCACTTTCATGACTTCGACAAACTGACAAATGCCTATTTATTAGAAAAATGTAATCATATTACACATACAGTGGCATGCCCTTGTCTACCAGAACTGATTGTTCATTGTGAAAGCAAGCGTTCATGGCATTCTCGGCTGCATCCGGTATCCTCGCTGTGCAGAGCTAGCCGTCCATAAAGCTCAGTTTGTCCATAGGATGTGAAGGATAGGACATACCTGTGCAAATGTAATTAGGCTATAGGAATCCCAAGGCCTTTGATGTGGGATCATTATGGAAATGCGGGCAGGATGACTTTGTAAGTTTTTAAGTTGTACTGTAGATACTTACACTTAGTTTACTTGACCTACTTGAAAATAAGCATTTTTAAAAAAAATAATTTAATAGGTTAGGGGCTAATATAGTTTAACAAAAATCTAGCTGTAAAATATAAATGGCTCCGGTATTTATACAGCAGCTTTTGATACTAGAATCTCATTCTATTCCTTATTCTTTATTCCATTGATTGTTTGAGCTGGTTTGAGAAAGAAGATTAGCGGAAGTAGATTAGCAGAGAGGGGAGTTATTTCGGCCTTCATATGAGCATTTGGTTAAAAAATGGATGCCTTCATGGGTTAAAGCAGGTATATGTATACGTGCCTGTGAGAGGCTGTGTAGAACATTTCCTAGTCATTACAGTGTTGAGCGGTATTGTCACTGACAGGAACATTCACAGATGCCCAGAGATCACAAAAACAAAACAAAACACTTGTGTGCCGTGAAACTGACACCTCAGATTCTGATCACACGCATGGCAGTGTAGGATACATACAGTACAGATGCTGTTCAAATCCAAATGCGTTTCAAATACAAATGCTATTCAAATCCAAATGCTATTCAAATCCAAATGCTGTTCAGATCCAAAGGCTATACAAATCCAGATGCGATTCAAATCCAAATGCTATTCAAATACAAATATGATTCAAATCAAAATGCTGTTCAAATCCATATGAGATTAACATTCACATTCTGTGCGGTATTTACAGTAGCAGTGCTCATTGTTCATGTGCAAACACATCAGGCATCTAAGCAAGCCAAGCATCCAAATGAATAAGACATGAGCTGAGTCTTGCATGCTTTCCCTTCTGAGCTGAAAAACAGAAAGCACATTAAAAAATAACAATGTTGTGCTTGATTGCCTGCAGTTTTACAGCATTTTTACAAGCATAGACAAGCAATAACATTTAAACCAGAAAGCCAAGCTCTGGTATTGGACCTGGCATGCCTTAAACACTCAGTAATGAAAGCTGTAGGTTATGTGGTAACAAGCCAGCCGAGTCTGGTACAGTTTTCGTGTGATTTTCTCATTTTGTGTGGCCTCAGTCAATGTGGCAATAATAATGCAACGAGGCCACTTTTTAAACATCTTACTGTACACCATTACTTTCGCTTACGGTTCAGCATTACAGCATCTTAGCATGAACAATGTTTTCCTTCCTGCACAAGCAATCGTATTTCCTACCTCACGTTTTCATGCACGTGAGAGAGCAGAAGTCTGGGATCAGACTGAGGCTGTTCAGTTAAATGGAGCATATGTTCATCGCACACAATCTCGCACAAACAATTAAGCAGCGAGACCTTTTCAGTGCGGCCTCTCCAGCTCAGAACTGCATTTCTGGGCAGCAAGCAAAAGAAACATGACCTTTGACCCTCCCTTGAGAATGACATCATTTTAATAATTGGAACAGCAGTGAGAAGCTGTATTTGCAGTAGAGCTCTGGACCTTTTGACCAGTGGATTATTGAGTCATGAAAGTAAAAATATTAATTTTGTACATGTAATATATGTACATTTTTCCCCCACGCAACCTAAAATGAGTTTCTAAGCAGAGAGTTATTCTAAGGTTAGAATCCCTAACATATTTTAAAAATAAATTTCACACAATTGTCACCTTTAGCAAAGCCTGCTCATTCATAAACAGAAGCACAGTCCCACAGGTGTTGACGGAGGGGGAAGTAGTGTTGAAATGCCTGAAATATGCGCGTGTTGTTTCTCACTGATAAAAGAAAGAGTAGCTTTAAGCGGCCATAAAAGAGTAGAGGGGGTGAAGTGGTGTTTGATATTAAATATTTGATATTATTATGATATTTTTAATGATATTAAAAATGTGTGTTTTTAATTGAAATGAGAAAGAGGAAGTGTAAGTACAGCCACAGAGGTATACACGGAGGGCATAACAAAAATGTTCTCCTCAGCTTTTTGAGTGACGGCAGGAAAGTGCACCATAGTGGGTAAGGAACTGGTCTTGTAACCTAAAGGTTGCAGGTTCGATTGCCAGATATGACACTGCCGTTGTACCCTTGAGCAAGGTGCTTAACCTGCATTGCGTCAGTATGTATCCAGCTGTATGGATGCAATGTAAATGCTATGAAAAAGTTGTGTAAGTCGCTCTGGATAAGAGCGTCAGCTGAATGCCAGTGATGTAATGAAAGACACTCCCGAAGAGGGCTCAGGGTGTTAGCTTAGCCAAGGGGATGCGGGGAAGTGACAGCTACACTGCTTCACAATGTTAGCAGAGCTACACTGCTTCACAACGTTAGCAGAGCTACACTGCTTCACAACGTTAGCAGAGCTACACTGCTTCGCAATGTTAGCAAATCTCAGTCTCAGTCAATGCATGAAGACCACTGTCCTGTAAAGCTTTATCCCCCCCCCCCCCCCCATTTCCTGTTTGGACAGGAACCAGATTCACCTATGTATAAAACTGCTCGTCGAGATGTATCAAGAGCATGAAGTTCACATGGAAAGAAAACATTTTGTTTTGGAAAGTCAAAACATTTTCAGTCATGACAGGGTCATTACATTGTTCATGCATGTATATATATCTGTACTTTTCATAAGTATAAGTGAAGACAGAAGGTTGAAATTAAAATAAGGTGTGATGTGTTATTTAATTCAATTATATGCTTTAAATATTTTAAAATCAATTATATGCTTAAAATATTCCAGTGTGTACAGGAATTAGAATGTGGGTCGTATTGCTGAGCTACTTATTATTTTTTTCAAACATATCCAATTAGCCTATTGTACTAATTGGCAGGAACAGATGCTGAACAGAATGCTCATGGCCATCCAAATATAGCACAGCATACACAAACAATCACGATGGACATCTTTAGACTTTCTGGCACAAGTAAGAATTGCCCATGGGTCACTGGATTTATTTAGACTGTAAAATGCATATGGAGTTTGACGTGCATTCTGCAGTGTACTCTGTAAACTGCAAGCAATTTGTTATGAAAACAAGCAGGTTACACACTTGTATACGATTTGAAATGCATTACGCCGTCTAGCAAAGTTTGGTATTTACAGGCAAACAAAAAATCCAGCACAAACACAGCCTTTCCCACCTAACGATTCTTGGGAGACAGAAATTATTGGCATAAAGTAAAATTCAATTCATACTCGAACACACTCCACTGGCTCCTTAGTAATGTGCAAACAAATAATGTATAAATAACTATGAAAGCTTCAGTGCACTATGCTCAAATTTCTCTTATCAAATGTATTTTATGTGAGCTACAGTACTTTTGTACTGTCATCTCAACTTTGCGCATATTGCCTTAATTTTCTCATAACAGATTGAATAACTGGATTGACATAGCTAGCTTGCATGGCTAGATAGAGTACTTTACTAGCTAGTGCTGCCTACAGTACTTAGCCAAAAAAATTAGTTCATTGTTACTTTTTCACATGAGAATCAACCTTGTGGATGCAGAGGTTTAAACCATCTCTATCTAACGTGAGCTCTTACCTAAATGGTAACTATAACAATTCTCTAGTGAGCTAGTAAGCTTGTCCTTCCCTAATGGGCGAAGTCTCGGAATTTCGCCCTCTGTTTTCGTTTTTTTTATTTATTTTTTTTTAACAAAAAAACAAACATCGCTCCAGTATATAACGGCACCTTTCAACCGACACGACACCAGCATCCTTATGATCAGGATTCCTGTTTGGTTAACCGAATGTCTGATCGGTAAAGAACTCCTAACCTGCCTAATGCGTATTTCTCACCATATCTCTCAACAGCAAATTCGCTCCTATTTCTCAGGGTGAGTCTTGAAGGCATTAAGAGAACAGACATTTCAGTATCTGTGAAACACACTTTATATGCTAAACACTTCTGAATAATGGACTAAAGGAATTAAGACTCTAACAGTAGCTAAAGCTCCCGTGGTGATGTATTTCTTTTCGTGATTAGTTTATACCAAAAAGCTGTTGCTTTTCACTCGATTATGTTTTCAGGTGATGATATACATGAATGACCTGAAACTTAATTTCCAGATTGCCAAAAATGCATTTCAGTGAGAACTATTTGTGTGTGTGTGTGTGTATGTGTGTGTGTGTATTCTCAGTTTGGGGTGATGGGACAGCTGTCAGCTGATGAGATGTCGCTGTTCTTAACGCTGATAGCTTGTTTTCTCAACAGGAGTGCAAGGGAGGTGTGATCTGCTCAGGCGGACATCGTGTTCAGTCATTAACTGAGAGGATTGATTGATTAGTCATACTCAGACAAAAATTGCCCTTGACGACTCAGGAAACAGTTTCAAACATTAATTAAAAATAGTTTAAAAAATAAAAAATAAAAATAATAATAATAAAGCAGTAATAAGCTGAACATTTTCTTCTCTTTTTTTGGAACAATAAAAATATCTTTGTAATGAGCACATACCTCTCAGTCATCCCTCTCCTGTGATTTTAAGAGAGTCTGTTATGCAAGGTCATGTGATTTTAAGAGTCCGTTATGCGAGGTCATGTGATTTTAAGAGTCCGTTATGCGAGGTCATGTGATTTTAAGAGTCTGTTATGCAAGGTCATGTGATTTTAAGAGTCCGTTATGCGAGGTCATGTGATTTTAAGAGAGTCCGTTATGCGAGGTCATGTGATTTTAAGAGAGTCCGTTATGCAGGTCATAATTCTCATTTCCTCAGAACCCACACGTCCTGCACGGATCGCACCCAGAGCGGGGGAGGCGCTGTCCAATTCTGGAGCGCTGCAGGGGTCCCCGAATTAATGTCCGCAGACTAGGATGTGGGTAAAGGGCGGGAGTGTGTGTGGGGGGGGGGGGGGGGGGTGTAGGGAGGAGGGGGGCGGGAGTGCAAAGTGTGGGGGGGAGTGTAGGGTGTTGGGGGGGGGGGAGGGGGGGTGTAGGGAGTGGGGGGCGGGAGTGCAAAGTGTGGGGGGGGAGTGTAGGGTGTTGGGGGGGGGGGGCTGTAGGGAGTGGGGGGTGGGAGTGCAAAGTGTGGGGGGGGACGGATTGTAGGGTGTTGGGGGGAGGGGGGGGGTAAGGAGTGGGGGCGGGAGTGCTAAGTGTGGGGGGGGGGGGGATTGTAGGGTGTTGGGGGGAGGGGGGTAAGGAGTGGGGGCGGGAGTGCAAAGTGTGGGGGGGATTGTAGGGTATTGGGGGGGGGGGGGTGTAGGGAGTGGGGGTGGGAGTGCACCAGTGTGGGGGGGGATTGTAGGGTGTTGGGGGAGGGGGGGGTGGTTGTAGGGAGTGGGGGTGGGAGTGGAGTGCAAGTGTGGGGGGGATTGTAGGGTGTTGGGGGGAGGGGGAGGGGGGGGGGGGGGGGGGTGGGGGTCGAGTGGGGGGGGGGAGTGCTAAGTGTGGGGGGGAGTGTAGGGTGTTGGGGGGGGGAGTGTAGGGTTGTTGGGGGCAGGAGTGCAAAGTGTTGGGGGGGTGTAGGGTGGGGGGGGGGGCGAGTGTAGGGTGTTGGGGGCGGGAGTGGAAAGTGTGGGGGGGAGTGTAGGGTGTTGGGGGCAGGAGTGCAAAGTGTGGGGGGGAGTGTAGGCGTGTTGGGGGGGGGCGGGAGTGCAAAGTTGGGGGGGGAGTGTAGGGTGTTGGGGGGAGGGGGGGGCGTGTTGGTTGTTGGGGCAGGAGGCTAAGTGTGAGGGGAGTGTAGGGTGTTGGGGGGAGGGGGATTCTGACCCACATCACCATTCTCAGGGAGGGGCTGGCAGTTTATGCTCCGCCAGATTATTTATGATCCAGACGAGGCTCCTCTGAGCAAAGCCATTTGGAAATGATGTGTCCCGCCAGGACTGTGCTCATCCCGCCAGGATCGTTTCCTTTCGCTGTCCCATGCGCATCATCACTCACCTCTCTTAAACCTGCCACTGGGCTGTGTGAGCAGAGGGAGATCAGGGGGCAGTGGGGGCATCCGGGGGCAGTGGGGGCATCCGGGGGCAGTGGGGTATCAGGGGGCAGAGGGAGATCAGTGGGAGATCAGGGGGCAGTGGGGTGAGATCAGGGGGCAGGGGGGCAGAGGAGATCAGTGGATAAAAGGGGGCAGTGGGGTATCAGGGGGCAGAGGAGGATGATCAAAAAGTGGGGTATCACTCATTCATCTGGGATAAAAAATTGCACAAAAAATACTATTCATCTGGTTACTCGTGTTAGTTTTCTTACCAATCTTATTATTTCTCCATAAATATTTTTTTCCTGCATTCCTGTCCTTTGTGAATAAAATAGCAATTACTTTCATGAGAGGGAACAGCTAAGTATTGACGAGCCTAAAAACGCCTGCCAGGGAACGTTTCTCTGTCAGATCTTTTCCTCTCCTGTATTTGGTGCTGTCCTCCTCCCCAGCAGGACCCTCTGTCCCGTTCGCGTAACTCCTTAAAATTCTTCGCAGTCTTTGTGCCCAGAGGTCCCTCACTCCAGGATGGGACGCGTGAAAGAAAGATGGCCGGAGGACAGGACAGAGATCACAGTTACCAAGCTCTACGCGTCCCGCGGCTGCAGGCTGGCGTACCCCTCTAAACGTCACTCACTCAAATTATTCACTCAGGGCAGTTTAAAGGTTACGGAACTGGGTACTCAAAGGGTTCCAAAAGGTTCCAAAAGGTCGTCTCCCAGAGGAACCCTGTCCCGTTCACGGGTTCTCTGTCGGGCAAAGTGGTTCAGTCTCATTCCTTTTACACTTTTCGCACTCGCCATTAAAGGGGTTCCATAAAGAACTAAGAATGATTCCTCTACGGAGTGAGGAACCGAACCTCACCGAAAGGTTGCAGGTTCAGTTCCCAGGTGGGACACTGCCTTGCATCCTGGAGCTAGGAGCTTAACCTGCATTGCTTCAGTACGTATTCAGCTGTATAAATGGATACTATGGGGGGGGGGGATGAAGCTGTGTGAAGAGGCTGTGGGTTAGAGTGTGTGCTAAATACCCGTAATGTGATGATAATGCAGCTCCTGACCCCCCGAAGCAGCACTTCAGCGACTCTCATGTGCCACCCTCCTGACTTCTCTTATTATTAGGACTTTACTTGTTCAGAATGAAACCCCTCGAGACGTCCTTCTCCGGGGGTGACTCTGCGAGGCGGAGTGTCACAGTGTGTGGTAGACGCACAGTGAGTGCCCCCCCCCCCCCCCCCCCCCATAGATTACGCTGCCAGTGAGAACCTCTTGACACCACTTAGAACGGTATCAGAACTCACAGCCACCCACACACAGCTACCCCCCCCCCCCTTTCAAAAAGTGCTTCTCCCGCCCAGGAACTAGCATCAAAAAAATCTCCCTGCACATTTATGCAAATCATGTACTGGACAGCCGGGGTCAAGTGTAAACACGCTTAAGATTAATTTCATATTAGCTTGCTCCTCGCAGATGTGCATCGATGACAAGTGCGTACCTGGTGAGGCTGGTAGACTGAAGACACCCACCTTTCAGTGACAGGGTCAGACTTCAAGCTTTGATTGTCTGCACTGTGATGATCTCTGCCCTTAGAACTGTCGTGCGCTAAACTGCCTGTTGTTCATTTGCATGCCAGGAATGCATGGTAGTGAAACTGCAACTGGTTTGAAAATCAAACCACTGTTATTGATCTACAGTATGTCTTTTCAAGCATTATACTTCTTTATGATACATAGATTGACCAATGATTCTCAAAAGAGCAGGATATAAACTAGTAGTCTTAAAAAAAAAACATGATATGTGATTCTGTGGTAATTTTTAAATCGACATCGCAACTGTGTCTGCGATTGAGATCCCAGAACCGCACAAACCCTACAATCCACCCCCCCCCCCCCCCCCCCCCCCCCCCCCCCCCCCCCCCCCCCCCCCCCATGTGTTTGGAAAGTTCTGGAAAAGGCAGCCGTTGCGTGGCTGGATGTCAGCTGGTTCACAGTATAAGCATGTAAGCGTGTAGGTTCGCCCGCGACATCCCTCACAAGCCTAATGCTGAGCACACAGAGCATGCAGTGCTATAGGACAGAGGGGGAGATGAAGAGAAATCAGAGAGGCTTAGGCCAAGAGCCCCGAGAAGCACAGACAGGAAGTGCGAAAGGGACTCAGGGATGAAAGGGAAGCATTTCCCCAAAGTGACAACATAATTCAGAGAGAGGAAGATCCCCTCTCCCTCTGGGGCCTTCTCCACTGCACAAGCAGGAGACCTGCAGACTGAGTACATAAAACGACCTCAAAAAGCATGAAAACACACACACACACACACTCTCACACACACACACACATATACACACGCACACTCACATATACACTCACTCACTCATACACTCACACACTCACACACACACTCACACACACACACACACACACACACACACACACACATATACACACGCACACTCACATATACACACACACACACACTCACTCACATATACACAGACACACACACACTCGCACACACACACACACACTCACACACACACACACACACATACCCACAGACACACACACACACAACACAATCTGATTTCACGGGGTTACAAAGTGCATTTTGACAAGCATTAGTAGCCCAGCATACATCAACAAGGAGCACAAGAACTGCTGACAGCAAAAATGAAAAAGAAGTCTTGGCAAGAACACATCGATGTTATCAACAATCCAATTGCATGTGCGACTTCAGATCTCACTTAAGTGCTTATCTGCAGCGCTGTGGAGCACGATGCATCTTTCTCCATTACGCGCATTAAAGCATTCGCTACAACAGTGTCACGGCTGCTGAACCGAAGCACTGCACCAATTAAATTTTTTTAGTTTATTCGTAGTAAATGCCTAAACAATGTCCTCCGTCACATGTTTAATATGCATCAGATATGCTAGGGATCGACAGGAAAACCCTTGCCTTTAAATGCACCAAAATCATTTGCTCCTTCACTTTATTTCTGAACATAATCAAATATGTTAAGATAAATGAAGGTAGTGTACCCATTGCAAATGTTAATTTCTTTGGGGATTGTCAGGCAGGTAGAATTTAGAAATTTAGGAGTTTGTAGTTCAGATTACAGCAATGACCCACTATTAGTCATATTATTTAGAGCAGGTTATTGAACAGAAAGACAGAGAAATCAGACATTTTTTTTTACCCAGCAGTAATGGGAACAAAAGAAAGGAGGGTAAGAAGCTAATATAGAATAAGATGACCAAGAAAACACCCCAAACGATAAACAAATGCTTCTTCACTAATGTTCTCCAACTCAGACCTAAATGCAAGCCATCCCTCGGGATAAATAATTCAAATTCAGTTCAAAATCAGGGGTTTAACTGCTGGGTGTGAACCCAAAGGAGTCAAATGCATTCATGATAAAGACTGGCTCATCTAAGATCTGACAAAATATTTTTTATTAAAAAGAAACTGCTGCAAGTTGGCCAAAGCTAAGCAACGCACCATTATATTGTTACCAGGAGGTCTGTTGTTTAAGGGTCTTTTGAAGTTGACAAAATTTTACAATTTAGTTTAGCTTATGAATATACAGATGGACAAATGGGAAATGTTGCTTTTGACAGCCAATGTGATGTTTATTAATAATCCTTAAATCGAACCAGTGGGGAAATTACATTTTCAGGCAAAAAAAATAAAATAAAAAATACCACTACCATGAAACAAAGCAAACCATAAAACATGGAGAGAAAAACTTACAATAATAATAACAACACACAATGAATCAGATGGTTTTTGCCCTGAAGCTGTTATAGAGAAGTGAAATAGAGTAGCTGTGTAGAGTAGGAGTACCTCTGGTGTTAAATACTGGGGTGCAGCTATAGGGGAATGATATGACGTTCTGAAATTTACATAAATAAACATAGATGGAGTAAAACTGACTAGCAGTACCATGGAGGATCATGGAGCGGTAAGTCTGAATTAAATCGCATGTTTGCAGTGGATTATGTGCTCGAGCAGAACGGTAGATCCCCACATCTGCTGAGGCAAATACGTCCAGTGGTCGGTTTCCCCAGGTAGTTCGTGTAAAATCAACACAAACTGAATTGCTTATTTGCCGAGATGATACGCTACTTAATATTTAAGTACGACCTTCCATGTAAAAGTAAGTTCCAACAAATGATAATAAAAATAACTCGCTGAAAATACAAGCATTACCAGACATAAACTGTTTACACAAACAAAATGTAGTCCTGTCCATAATGTAGCCCTTGTGTTGTTTTAATGTTAATGTTACAGATTATTGCCTGAATGACTGCCATATGCTATTGCTACAAGTTGTTTCAACCAAGTCCTGCATTTAGGATTTTTCTAGAAGTCACTGTAGCATAATTCTCAGAGGGTGATCTGATTGCTCTACAGTGTCAGCACAAAATCACCTAATTCGCCATAATCAGGTCTCTGAGGAACCTTCTCACAGCTTGTCTGAATGGAGGCTGAGAATCTGTTCCTTAATTTTAAATCATATTGAAAAAAACAAAAAAAAAAACAAGAGTCGAGTTGAGGCTCTTGCTTTATAATGTTGTGGGGAGTGATAGGTTGGCAAGGCCCAAACGTGGGTCTCCGTGGTGACAGGCGGCTGCCCCGACCGCCAAGCTAAAGATGAACTCGCCGCTAACACAGCAGTGAGGCGGCCCACTGGCGGATCTCTACAATATGATTTAAACTTAAAGAACAAGCTCTCGGAATTGGGGTGTTCAGGAAGGAATGAGCCAGAAGGGTGTGCTAGAAGCTCTTCAGAAGTAGGGGTCCAAACACGGCGAATTTAACCGCAGAATTCCGTACTCCCATGTGCACTCGTGATAGCTGCGATTGCCGCATCTCGCTTTTCACAACTGAAGCACGTGGCCCACGCTAGTTCGTGATGCGTCCCTGGTTTGGATCATGTGCCAGTGCGGGATTTCCTGCCATAACCAAGGAATAGGACAGGTATGGGCACAGCCCAGTCACTTATTTCATCCAACTTGATCTTCTCGGTCCTTGCCTGACCTGGAAATCGATCGAGGTTCGCTACCTTTAAGGACATTCCAACCCGTAAAATGTTCCTTGGAGGTGCAAGGACCGATGAGCAAGGAGGCTCCTGTAGGATGCCTCAGCGAGGAAACACGGGTGCAGCACCTTTGTGGAACTTTTTTTGGAACACGTGACGTATAAATGATCCACCCATTGGATCCACCTCTCCCTGTCTGCCAGGTCTGTCATGGAAGTGGCTTCCAGCTGAGACTTGACTGAACAAGGACGTTCCACTCTCCTAACACACACTGCCTCGATTCCTCCGTCCGCATATCTTCTCCTCACAACCTTCCCTGGCGTCCTCTGTCGGGAGGAGCTAAGGAGCAGGGACAGGATGTGAGGGACAGCTTCAGGGAGTTAAAATAAGCGATTTTAATGAGCCCTATGACTCCCCACCGCTGGGTGATCAAGCAGAAGTGAATCATTCATGAGCTGACAGCAGGGGGCGCTCCGGGGGGAAAATGGGCCATTTTCAGGGAAAACCTGCCACCGGTCTTGTTTCCATCAGTGCGATGTGAGCAGAGCAGAAAGAAGGAGGGTACTTGGATGCCGCGTGCTCTTATACACAATGACTATACATCACCCGGACCAGGGCTGTTAACCATGGTGTCTGAATCTATGAGCTTGGACCCGTGACAAAACGGGATGCTCAGCGACATAAATCGCCTTTACCACAACAACAATTCACTGGCATTCTTTTCAGTGAAGTCCCGCTGAAAATCTCAGCCATTTATTCAAGATGTTCTAATTAATAACTAAAGCCATAATACACAAAGGAGTGCAGATAAGCATGACCTCTCCAAAAACAATAAATAAATAAATAAAATACTGCCAATACCTGCTTTGTCCTCTCCAGAGTGCACCAGCTGTGCTCTCCAGTCTCCCAGGCTGTACTCTCTGATACAGACTCGAGTCTGTGAGACTCAATGTCGGTGGAAAAAATACACCTTTCCTTGGCATTGACAGGATGAACCTCATTCTGCCATATAAATATTCAGCAAATGGAATGTGCAACAACAAAATCTGGCTGCAGACAGTAAAGGTTCATGGGTTCTTTGTTGTTTTTTTTGAGTGGGATATGGCCATTAATATCCAAGCTAGCTAGCTGGCTGGGCTAGCTCACTGGACTACCTTGCTTGTTTGATTGCTTGCTAGTTGACTTGTCACTTGAAAATAAAAGGGATCAAGTAATAAATAAAAGGTACATACTGTGTATATGCATTTTCACACATTCCAGTCCATAAATGAAAACTATTTAACACAAAGCCTGTTTGAAGCTGCTAAATCACAGCTGAGATGTACTAAATTTTCTACAAAGCGGCCCATTTGAGCATCATATGCCCTCCACAATCAGCAGTTTAAGGTAACCTTGTAGTGATTCACAAATCCAACAATCAGTTATTTCTTGGATAAGAAATTTTTTTCTCCAAAAACCAGTGCAGTTCTATCCAGTTGAAGGGATTCGTTCATTTTAGTTTTAATATATTTGCAAACATTAAAAACAAACACAGACGACAGCGTTTAAAAAACGTGCCACAAAAAACGACGGTGTAAAAAAAAAAAAAAAGAATAAGAAGCGCGTGGGCGAGGTTTACGAACCCGAAGGGGTTCATGTGTGCGCGAGCCTCGACGCTCCTCCCGCCGGCCGCTCGCGCGGAGCTACCGACCCGCGAGGCGAGGCCGCCGGATCAGAGGAGCGGGCGAACGGCCGCCGCGCTGCAGAACCAGACGGGAAGCGCCAGACGGAGCCGGAGGAGACAGCCCGTCTGCGTAAAAACCCCTCGTCCGTGGCGGGGCGACGAGCCAATTACGCGCTGCCCTGCTACGCCGCTGCAGGTTAGCGGCTGGCAGGTCGGCCAATAAGAGCGTCCGTCTGACAGACCAGCCCGTCAGCGGGAAGGAACTGCACACCGCTCTGCGCTCCTCACACACCTCTCATTATGAGAGATAAAACGGCAGCTGCACAGAAGTGTAACAATATTTTGACGGGATAAATTACACTGAATATGCAGTCTAAGTATTACACGGCACAGAGTGCTGGGAAAGATGAGGTGTTTTGGCAATGGGTAATGTACACCATACAGGGGCGACATAGCTCAGGAGGTAAGAGCGGTTGTCTGGCAGTCGGAGGGTTTGCCGGTTCGGTCCCTGAGCAAGACACCTAACCCCTAATTGCTCCCAACGAGCCGATTGGTACCTTGCATGGCAGCCTTTCACCGTTGGTGTGTGAGTGTGTGTGGGAATGGGTGAATGAGAGGCATCAACTGTAAAATGCTTTGGATAAAAGCGCTATATAAATGCAGTCCATTTGCCATTTACACTGCATCTCCTCTCCTCCTGTGTACGTAACAGAGCTGGTGGGGAGGCAGTTCTCTTTTGACTGAAAACAGCAATTTGAAGCGGAAAAACTCCAGGACATTTGGACAGTAAACAATAAGGACACAGCACAGCTGCAGTCAAGGCAACATGTCCAGTTCACGAGCTTGAATCCTTTTTTTTTTTCCCCCCGTGAGATAATATTCCTATATGGATTATGAGAATAAACGGTTCAGTCGGATTCCAAACTACATTCCTTTATTTATCAACTGCAGTATAAATACACGGAAATAATGGTGACAAGAATCGTCATTTGACCGGCATGGTAATTTACGGGTGTTATCGTACAGACAGAGTGTGAATAACAGCACGAACATCACAATAGCGAGGCCCAAATGGGGCTTCGGTGCAAATGGATTCTGAAAGATTGACATTCGTCTGCTTCCTCTGGTTTCTTTCACTCAGTAACAAGGAGCTACTCACCGCAAGGATGACTTTTTAACCGCCACGTATACGACTGTTTCTGTTTGTGTGGGCTTGTTTGTTTTGAACGCCAAATGCATTGTTAAAATTGAATGTGTGACGCATACAAAATAACCTTGTTTCTTCTCCTTACGTGAACTCCTACTCCCTCAAATGAATGAATGAGTGAGTGAATGAGCGAATGAATGAATGAATGAATGAATGAATATTTCAACCTACATCTAAATCCATGGCATGCCTCATTTGGTTCCCTGGTCATAGAGTAGTTCTAATTAAATTCTACACCATCTGTTAATCGCCTTAAATTCTACACCATCTGTCAATCGCCTGTTGGTGTGCACTTATATCCTGGCAGTGGATTGTGGATTGGGTCTAAGAGTGAGATCATATCCTGGTGGTGGATTGTGGGTTGGGTCTAAGAGTGAGATCATATCCTGGTGGTGGATTGTGGGTTGGGTCTAAGAGTGTGCTCACACCCTGGTGGTGGATTCTGGGTTGGGTCTAAGAGACAGCTCACACCCTGGTGGTGGATTCTGGGTTGGGTCTAAGAGACAGCTCACACCCTGGTGGTGGATTCTGGATTGGGTCTAAGAGTGTGCTCACACCCTGGTGGTGGATTCTGGATTGGGTCTAAGAGTGTGCTCACACCCTGGTGGTGTGGTGGATTGTGGGTTGGGTCTAAGAGTGAGATCATATCCTGGTGGTGGATTGTGGGTTGGGTCTAAGAATGTGCTCACACCCTGGTGGTGGATTGTGGGTTGGGTCTAAGAGTGTGCTCACACCCTGGTGGTGGATTGTGGATTGGGTCTAAAAGTGTGCTCACACCCTGGTGGTGGATTGTGGATTGGGTCTAAGAGTGTGCTCACACCCTGGTGGTGGATTGTGGATTGGGTCTAAGAGTGTGCTCACACCCTGGTGGTGGATTCTGGGTTGGGTCTAAAAGTGTGCTCACACCCTGGTGGTGGATTGTGGGTTGGGTCTAAGAGTGTGCTCACACCCTGTTGGTGGATTCTGGGTTGGGTTTAAATGAATCTGCTGCAGTAATTGCTCTGTAAGTGCACCCCTCAGTGAAGACCACAATCCATTACTCAGAGAGCCCCCTGGGGAGTGTGGAAGGGGGGTAAGAGAGTAATTTTGTAGGAGGGAGAGGGGTGTTGAGGGTAGCGGTGAATAGATTGCATGTCTGAGCATGTGTGACGATGGGGGGGTGGGGTGTTCAACAATCATGGTAATCTCGTTATAGTCTGCCAGCGGAGTCTGTTCTCTGGAGAAATCACACACTTCCAACAAAACATGTTCCTTTTTATTCCTCTGGTGCCGCCGCACTGGGGGGGGGGGGGGGGGGGGGGGGTATGGGGGGGGCAGGATCCTCCACCTCAGAACACGCCGGAATATTCTACTTTCAGCTGGAAATCGGCCTTTATGCGCGAGACGAGCTTCCTGCACCGCAGCGAGGTGGTCTTCAAGGAACCCCCCCCCAAAAAAAAAGAAAGCCCCCATCGAGCCTCTCGTTGTTCCGGAACAACAGCCCGAGAGAGAGCAGAGAATGTTAACACAGACCCACAATCCTTTGCACACACACACACACACACACACACACACACACACACACACACAAAATGATCTTTTGTGGCACAGTAGGCTTTTTCCCCCCCTCGACATGATCTAATGCAAAATTGAAATTGATGTAGTCGAGCGACGAGCAGCCGAAATCACTTATCACCACAGGCTGATTTCACTTAGGAGGGGGGAAAAAAAAATTAGCAATCAATTTCTGTCCCATCATGTATCAGAACGGCAGTCGGTTCTCAAAGCCTCCTTCCCAGGGATAGATTTCCAATGGAAGCCCAGATCTGAACGGCAGAGCTACTTAACATGGTCAGGGTCTAACCTGTGAGTACACAGCCAGGAGCCCAGGGGGAAGGAGGGTGGGTCGAGAACCTCAGCATAAATAAAAATAGTTTTGAACAAAGATACTTCACAGAGGATCAGATAAATCCGCAGTGGCCTTTCAAAAAGGAGAATATTTGAATGTAACAGACACTGTTTCCCAGGAGCAGAGACTCCACAGATTCTACAAAGCTTCATCTCGCACAGATCCCCATTTCTAAGGGAGACTAAATTTGCATGTTGATTCGCATGGGCACACGCGTGCACAAACACACAGACTCACACACTCTCACACACATACTACTGCACACACAAGCACATACACACAGACACAAATGCACGTACATGCACACACACTCACACTCACACTCATAGACTCACACATACACATGCACACAGACACACAGACACACATACACTCACACAGTCACAAACGCACATGTACACGCCACTACACACACACACACACACACACAACAGCCAGGCTGCCAAAACCGACAAGGCCTCCATCCTACAGGAAACAATAAAGTGTGTCTCTTGGCACTAAACATCACACATGAAGAAACTCAGGCATGTGGGCTATGCACAGCATCAAGATATAGGACCTAAGAAGTCTGTCAGCATTGCCACATGCCACCGCGTATTGCCTATAACAAGGCTGATCTTGAGTTTGTATTCTGGAAAAAGCAAGAATAGTACAAACAGTGGAACACTGACAAAAAATGCTGTTAACAGATGCCAGGTAAATTCCCCTTTACCTCTACCTGCTTTACCTCTATGCTCCTTTACCTCTACCTGTTTTACCTCTATACTCCTTTACCTCTACCTGTTTTACCTCTATGCTCCTTTATCTCTACCTGATTTACCGCTACCTGTTGCCACATCAGTGAGGACAGGTGTGTGGTAACTAGAAAAAGCACACAGGAGAAACAGCAAAACACAATCTTCGCTGCTTTTATCAAAAATAATCAATTTCTCCAGGACATAATCAACACTGCAGTTGGAACAGAAGTAACTATAATTTACTATTTACTCACTAACCGCCTAACTGTCTACATGGTAAGCCAACCATGGTTTTTTTTTTTTTTCATATTTCCATTAAGAAAATTAAATTTGGGTATAGCACAGGTTAAGAAAATGTAATTTAAGCAATTCATTAGTCAACGCAGTCATCCGTTCAGCAGTGAAATGCGACCATCGTTCATAAATCTAACACTATCCCTAACCCCGCCTTGACATGTTGCACAGTAACGATTATGAAAGTTAATTCCGAACCTTTTACTCTCCATGCATTTGCTGTACGCAGTGTGGTCATACCTCACAGCCATTTCAAGCCTCGGAGATTAAACAGTGTGTGATATACTGCGCATATATGATTACGTGCCATATATCTATCACATACACAATGACTGGTTCCATGGTCCGTTCGCTCGCTCGTAAATTGAGGTACGATAGCGATGTTAGCGTGGACGGTCACATTAAAAGGCGACACTTAATTAGACGCTCAAGGCTGGATTTAAATATTACCTGGAGCTTGCCAGGCGCACCTGCTGTTGCGTTTCCCGGCAGACTGAATCTGCATAAAATGATATGTAGTGTTACGGCGCACTTAACTCGCCCCGCGTTTGTTATGCCGGGGAATTCTGAAGCTCCCGTCTGGAGATGGAAATCAAATAATGAGCGAATTCACTTCCGCAACTCATTTAATTTTCTGAGCCATTCAGCGACCGAAACGCCCCCCCCCCCCTCGATGCGGGAGCTGATTTGCCTTCCCGTCAAGCCCAAATATGTAACGAGGGAACCAAAAGCTCCTGCTGAACGAATTCCCCCGTGCAGGTCGTTGCGCGAGATTTATATATTTATTTATATATTTTTAATAATCAAGGGAAATAAAAACTGTGATGAAAATTGCTGAGATACGGTGAACTGCTCAGCCTACCACTCCCCCCCAGAACTTGGATGCTATTACCGAGCCGCCTCTTCAGCTGCCAGGGAGGGAACAGCATGTTTTTGGGCGCAAAATGTTCTCTCCTCTCCTGCAACCATCCATGGTCCAACAAGCGCACGGCACGCGCAGACGACAGCCAAAGACTGCTGACCAGGGTTCCGCAGACCACTTAATCCCGAATGTCAAGAGAAACCACTCTTTAATAAGCGCGTGAAGGAGCGTAATTCACACGCAACGCATAAAAATCACTCAGTGGAACGAACTGGCGGAGACACGGGTAGGTCGCTCTTGATTTTGAACGACCTCTTAAAATTTACAAGGGCAAAGTGAAACCCTGTAATTTTCGCTCTGCTAATCGGGGTCATTTTTCAGCTCGTCAGTGCCTCAGAACTGTTAATCTCCATAAACTGCTGTAATGATGAGGGTAGGATTCAGTCAGGACAGACAGGTTGTATTACATTTTTGCACAAAGAATGTGCAGGTGTTCAATTAATAACCTGAACTAATTTCAGTTGAGTCATTTTAGGATTCACAAAGAAGTGTACCTTCTTTAAAAAAAGAGATAACAGTAACATAAAAATGTACTAACGTATTGCATTAGAGGGACCATATGTTGGATTTCCACAGGAGTTGGAGGGCAATATGAATCTATGAATATGAGTCTAGATGGGTATATTTTTGTGGGGGATACTTTTGGTCCCAAAACAAATGATGTGTGGGAATGTGAGGATGAATGGTCAGGAAATTGTGTATACATTGGATGAAAAAAAAACAGACGCATTAAGAATTCTTAATAGTCTGTAATACTGTGACTGGTTAATTTACAATATCACATTTTAGGTAACTAGCAATCATTGTGACAACAATATGATGATATTAGCTCATGATGTATTGGCCAACACCAGATAAAACGTGTTCAGAGGCATCTGTATATAGCAAGCAAAATGCTCCAGATCCGTAAAACCAGTTTGTCTGACAAGATAATTAGGCCTCCGCTCTCGCCCTCTACGAGTGCTATGCTACCTCCGCGCTCGTACGAGCTCCGCTTTTGATCTTCCCTTCTAAGGGGCCGCACAGCAGAAACGATGTTATTGCTGAGTGACAGACGCCGGGAAAACCGTCACCTGAAAGCGCTTTCAAAACCGACAACGACAACGACCGGAGGGCGCGCCGAGCCTGGGCGAGACGAGAACGTTCCGGAACATTCCGAGTTCCGAACCGGCCTTTGTATCTGTGACGTGTTAACGAGCGTTTCCTCGGTAGGCCAACCCCACCGGTCCGCACACCCTTCTGCCCTCAGGCCAACTCCCTAGTGTACTCGTTCATTATAATCGCTCTATTGTAGCAGGCTGCGTAATAGACCCGTTCCATCGCCTCATATTAATGTTTGTTTAGTAGCCAGCCATTTTCTATCTGAGCCAAACTGCACGTGATCTTGTGATTTAGAGCACCGAGCTTAGTCTCTTCTGCTCCACAGTATCTGGATCTGTCGAGGTGAAGTATCTGTGAGCGTCTGAAATGGGAACAGACGAGTGTGTAACAGTATGGTTCAGATGGTATATAACCAAACAGGGGAAAAAAACAGCAGGGATGCAACACACTGCAGAAATGAGTACGGAGATTAAAGGGCTCGAGTCTCATTGATTCCTGAAAGAAAGTTTAATGGCCCCCAGGAAATTGCTGAGAGCCAGATGTTGGCAACAAATAAAATGTCCATTATAGCGCATAAATGCCACTGATAATATCACTCACTCGTGTGCCACCGATAATATCACTCACTCGTGTGCCACCGATAATATCACTCTCAGTCATATCGCTCTCAGTCTCCAGCGAAACTTCGGCCCTGCAGAAATTCAGAGCGGGCACTTTGTCGCATGTAAAAAAACAAAGAAGTGTGAAAAAAGGGCACACAGTAAACGCATCTTAAACATGCAGTGAGCTGTGCATTCCATTCGCCATGGGGGGGTTGGAATCCCAGCTGGTAGGTCTTTACAGACCACCAAAGAGAAAGAGTGTGGCAGGCTGCTTCATTTTGGGAATACAGTTCATTTCACTCCTTCAAATTCTCAGCTTAAATCCCACAGGGCCAAAAGGAAAAAAAAAAAAACAAGTGGGCTAATTTTCCTGCTGGCGTCTCTGCTCGCTGTGTACAGTCGCATGAAGTGGCTCTCTGGCCGGAGGGGAGCGGCTCGCATTAATCACATGGCGACAGGGCGTCCGTCGCGTCCTCTCACCGTATCGCCCGGCAACAGACAGGTTCTGTATGCGTGTCGCAGCTTTGGCCGTCCACGCCTGGCGCCAGGGAGGATTCTGGGAGTTCATTCTCCCCGCACGCTTTACCCAAGGATACTCCACTCGACTGCAAGGGATTTACTTTTTTATTTTATTTTTAAAGAAAATTATTCTTCTCATTTATTCATTGTAGGCATGCGAGATGATATTAAATATTTATTCTAATTTATTTCAGTCTTGCCTTCTGGTGCCAGATTTGAGCGCCGTCGCCGGGAGCTTTAGCATCCGGCTCACGTGGCTCAGCACTTCAAACGAAGCCCTACAAATCGCTGCACGCAGAAACATTTTTAGCGCAGTTTTACACTTCTAAATTTTTTAATACGTGAAATGCATGCTGGGACCCATCAGTTAAATAAGAGTTTGTACTATTCTAATTACAGCAGCTGATAAACAAAGACAAACTGCTCCGGCTTCTCCGCTTTTGGGAAAATGCAGCTCATATTCTTTTATCTTGTATCTCGATGACTCATACAGCTTGAGAGTGAACGACAGGCAAATGTTACAGTATGTAGCTCACAGGCACCTGAACTGAAATGTCCTCTTTAAAAAAGAAAGCTCCTGTCTGGTGGCAAGGCATTTCAAATAGATTTCAAGGGATTTCTGTGGCATGGCAAGGAGACGTTTAGTCTGACAAATGACATTTTTAGAGGGTTTAACTTGCAGCGGTCACTTTCCCAAGCTCAATCAGAGGATTTAGAATGCTTTGGACAGGAGGGAACGAGCAGTCGATCTTCGAAGCGGATTCTCTGTCTGAAGGACAGTTCCATTTTCAGTTGTGGAAGGAGCGTGGGTGTTTCCTGCGCCTGAGGCTGACCTTTGACCTGGACCAGTTTCAGGTGGCTCCCCTAATCCCAGCCCATTCAAAAAACACATGTAACAAACATTCCCCTCTCTCTCCGTCTCTCTCTTTCTCTGTGTCTATGTGCGTGAGAGAGAGAGAGAGTGAGTAAGTGAGTGAGAGAGAGAGAGAGAGAGAGAGAGAGAGGAGAGAGAAAGAGAGAGAGAGAAAGAGAGAGGGACTGTGTGTGAGTGAGTGAGTGAGTGAGAGAGAAAGAGGGGAGAGAGAGAGAGAGAGAGGGACTGTGTGTGTGTGTGTGTGTGTGTGTATGGATTCATTCCCCTTATAGAGCTCCTCTGTTGTGCCCATAAGCTTGGGCAGTCCATTGCGATGCTCGTCCAGGAAACCAGCAGCTATAAAAGAGAGCACTGCCTTGGGAATGAGCTGTCACTGGTTAACCACCGCACCGCTGGGTACCGTTACGCTGGGAATGTGTGTCCTGTGGCATTTCATCCCCCTCTCCTCCCTCTCCTCCCTCCATTTGCTTGCACTGTTCTCCCCAGACTCCCTGCTCTCATCAGCATCTGTTCATTCCCTTCCGTTTATCGTTCCTCGTGTTCATCTCCGACCGCCCGGCGGATATTAGCCTCTCTCCTCTCCCGCGCGCGGGGCGGGCGTACCGTACGCCTCGGCATTCCCGTTTCTCTCCCGTACGCCTCGGCGTTCCCGTTTCTCTCCCGTACACCTCGGCGTTCCCGTTTCTCTCCCGTACGCCTCGGCGTTCCCGTTTCTCTCCCGTACGCCTTGGCGTTCCCGTTTCTCTCCCGTACGCGTCAGCGTTCCCGTTTCTCTCCCGTACGCCTCGGCGTTCCCGTTTCTCTCCCGTACGCCTCGGCGTTCCCGTTTCTCTCCCGTACGCCTCGGCCTTCCCGTTTCTCTCCCGTACGCCTCGGCGTTCCCGTTTCTCTCCCGTACGCCTCGGCGTTCCCGTTTCTCTCCCGTACGCCTCGGCGTTCCCGTTTCTCTCCCGTACGCCTCGGCGTTCCCGTTTCTCTCCCGTACGCGTCAGCGTTCCCGTTTCTCTCCCGTACGCCTCGGCGTTCCCGTTTCTCTCCCGTACGCCTCGGCGTTCCCGTTTCTCTCCCGTACGCCTCGGCGTTCCCGTTTCTCTCCCCGTACGCCTCGGCCTTCCCGTTTCTCTCCCGTACGCCTCGGCGTTCCCGTTTCTCTCCCGTACGCCTCGGCGTTCCCGTTTCTCTCCCGTACGCCTCGGCGTTCCCGTTTCTCTCCCGTACGCCTCGGCGTTCCCGTTTCTCTCCCGTACGCCTTGGCGTTCCCGTTTCTCTCCCGTACGCGTCAGCGTTCCCGTTTCTCTCCCGTACGCCTCGGCGTTCCCGTTTCTCTCCCCCCGTACGCCTCGGCGTTCCCGTTTCTCTCCCGTACGCCTCGGCCTTCCCGTTTCTCTTTCTCTCCCGTACGCCTCGGCGTTCCCGTTTCTCTCCCGTACGCCTCGGCGTTCCCGTTTCTCTCCCGTACGCCTCGGCGTTCCCGTTTCTCTCCCGTACGCCTCGGCGTTCCCGTTTCTCTCCCGTACGCGTCAGCGTTCCCGTTTCTCTCCCGTACGCCTCGGCGTTCCCGTTTCTCTCCCGTACGCCTCGGCGTTCCCGTTTCTCTCCCGTACGCCTCGGCGTTCCCGTTTCTCTCCCGTACGCCTCGGCCTTCCCGTTTCTCTCCCGTACGCCTCGGCGTTCCCGTTTCTCTCCCGTACGCCTCGGCGTTCCCGTTTCTCTCCCGTACGCCTCGGCGTTCCCGTTTCTCTCCCGTACGCCTCGGCGTTCCCGTTTTTTCTCCCGTACGCCTCGGCGTTCCCGTTTCTCTCCCGTACGCCTCGGCGTTCCCGTTTCTCTCCCGTACGCCTCGGCGTTCCCGTTTCTCTCCCGTACGCCTCGGCGTTCCCGTTTCTCTCCCGTACGCTTCGGCGTTCCCGTTTCTCTCCCGTACGCCTCGGCGTTCCCGTTTCTCTCCCGTACGCCTCGGCGTTCCCGTTTCTCTCCCGTACGCCTCGGCGTTCCCGTTTCTCTCCCGCGGGCGTTGGCGGAGTCTGCCGCTAAAGAAGGACAGCGCCGATCTCCTCTCCTCTCGCAGGTGAGAAAGCCGTTGACTCCGCCCCTCCGGTGACTGATTCCCGTCCGCCAGACCGCACGGGGAAGCCTTTCTCCCGCCTCGCCGGGGGTCCGAGCCCACCGCGATTCCTCATCACACTTCCCAGCGAGATCCAGTTTAGAGTCGTCCTTCTCTGCAGCCGTGTACCCCCCCCCCCCCTCTCTCAGGCATCCCAAGATCTGCGGGTGCTGAAATATTTCTAAGATTGATTTGATTTTTAATTCAACGTTTTCTTGAACAAAGAGAACCTGCATCACATGGACCACGAGTGAACGGGAGACCGAACGTATTCATAACTTATTCATAACACTTGAGTAACGTATTCATAACGCTTAAATAATGTGCCCAGACACACAGAGACTGGCTGCAATACATGCAGAGGCTCATTACCTCAATAACTCCCAGCTTGAGCTCAGTGTGCCTTCTCCAAAATAAGGACCTCTAAGCAGATGTGCTTCACATGTCCGATGCTTCCTCTCTCTCTCCCCCCCCCCCCCCCCCCGGTTAATATGCCCCCCCCTGGTTAAACTGCCCCCCCCCCCCGGTTAATCTGCCCCGGTGGATATAATGCCGCTGCCTCTCCGATCTCACTGCTGGGGGTGAGTCTTTACAGCAGACAGACTGGGATGCACAGCAGGTGGATGGAGGGCGGGGGGACTCAGCGTTTGGTAAATGTTAAGGGGGGGGGGGGGTGGGAATGTGTATGGGCAGTGCTGAGGCGGTGGGCTGGGGGAGGGGTCAGACAGAGTGCTCTGATTGCCCCTAGAGAGGAGCAGCCCTCTGACTTTGAGATGAGCGTAAACCTCCCGCCCCCCCAATACCACCGCCGCCCCCCCCGCCCCGCCCCGCCCCAGGTGCACGCCCCTTGAACCCGCGAAGTCTGCCGACTCTCCACGGACACACGAGGAGCACAAAGTCCCTCTCTGCCACTGCACAGTTCAGACCACCTGACCTGCACAGACTCCGTTCTGAATCTCAGGGCTGTTTTATCTCACATTTATATTGACTCCGCTGTAATTGTTGTTGCATGACAACGGTAAAAAATAATGCACACTTTTATGTGCCTAATATTGTAACTCGGGTTTTACAATGTAAGTTTACAGCACACCTCCCTGGCTGCACAGCAAGGCTGACGTCTCAGAAATGCAACCCACAGTACCGGTGCTGAAGAGCGTGGTGAGGCAGCTGTTTTCTGATCTATGGTTCCAATAGTCTACCAATGCCATTCATGCCAAAAGAAACTTGTGAGGAAATGCACAGTGCAGGTGTTAGCTTCAATACACCCAAAACCACCACATCTCACTGAATAAATTATTAAAATGACTGAAGTTCAGGGTTTCCTTTTCCTTGGCTGGCTTACCATGACTAGTCTGATTTTGAAAAAAATACAATACCAAAACTACCAAGTTAGTCGTTTCAAGAGCTGCCAATTTTTCTTATTTTATTTGTACTCAATACAATGATAGTCATATAAGTCATCATTCCATTTAAATTTCATAATGCTATAAAATGATTTTGAAATGATTCTGCACTACAAGCCCTGCGTGTTATAATTAGTTGCTGAGCTGTTTCACACGAGATGAGTATGAAATATGAAATGAAATTTCTTTAGTGTACTTTGGAGAGTAATTCCAAGCATCTCAATAATGCAGAATAATGCATTAAGTTATGCCATGCAATACTAGTGCATCTATTGAGGAAATGCAGGCAGTTTAAGTATGCATATCAATAAGCTCTTAATGTATCCTCTGACTGTTCTTCATTCACTGCTGCAAAGTGCAACCAAGAAAAAGATAAAAATGCATGTGGACAAATTTTAATATACAAACTAAATCAGAGATCATCGCAAAGAATGCCAAGAGATGCACTATTTCAGCAAACACCAGCATCCCAAATCAAAAGCCACCGGGCAACAAAAGCATGGAAAGGTTCATTAGTAAAAATCCCAAAGCAAGTAGTAACTCCTTCCTGACGCCTGTCCAAATAGCGCAAAAAAAAAAACACACGTCAAAATAAGAGCGAGAGAAGCGAAGGATTCCTACCTCTTAGTCAGACGCCAACAAAAAAAAAAAAAATCACAGGCTTAGAGGGAGTCAGGGAACCATAAGAGCCGGGGAAGCGGCGGGCGGCGTTTCGGTGCGTTCGCGTTTGTTTAATAAGCCGTAACCGCGGAGACAGTTCAGGAGAACGAGGGTTCCGCACGCAGGGCACACTCCGCGGAGCTGCAGCACACACACTTCATGCCTCCAGCGTCTGACAGCTGGCTCTCCGGCTGGCACCTTTAACAGCACCTGAGTCCATTAGTCCTGTCTGTGCGCTGAGCGGGGGAGCGGAGGGAACTGAGCATCCTCGCTGGGCGAGAAATCCCGCGGCTC